>WSTS01000068.1:0-31170 GCA_019627755.1 Serendipita sp. 411 | reverse complement strand
AAAGTGTCAGCTTCTATGGGGGACTCCAGAAGCTCAGAAAGATCTTCGACGGCCTTTTCCAAGTCTCTACAAATCAGGGCACCGTGGTAAGACGATTGAAACCAACCCGTAGATGCACCTACTAACCTTTGATTGTCCTCGAAGAGCTCCTTTTCGTTACCTTTATCTAGGTAGTACGCCATTGCGTATGTCCACTTCAGCGTATCACGACATCTCAGAACCTCTTCGACAGCCGTCCTGACAAATTGCACTTGGATCCAGGTGAGATCAGTGGTAAGCTGCATTTCCTCCATCTTCTTCTCAGTCTTCACGTATAGCTCAGAGGAGAGCTTGGCCGATTGTTCGTGATTTGCCCATCGGTTGTAGTACTAGAAAGAGCCTTAGGCATATAAACAAGGGGTAAAGATGGGTATTACTCACATGCAAGTAGCGTTCCAGTGAGATACGACTTTTGGATTGAGCGTCTCTAGCCTCAATGGCCTCTTTGTCATCATAGCGATTGCAGCTGTACCAAGCTGTTCCGTGCTCCGACCAGGGTCCCATACATACCCAACAGAATTCATGTCTACAGCTCTTGCAAGTCATATGGCTACGGTAGAAAGTCAGCGTCTGTACGAACTAGACTGTCGCTAAATTACTGACTTGCATCCACCATTCTTCTCAATGGTACTATGACATTTGGAGCATTCCTTAGTATTCGTCTTGATCCAGTTTGCAGTTTCACTGTCATCTTGGCACTTTTTCGTCCATAGCTTAGCCACTTTGCACAGGACAGGTCGGTGATCCGCGTCAATAGAGCATCCAAAGCAGAACTTATGCCCTTGTGCACACGTGACTGTTGGTACCATTGTGTCCAGCGACGACTTGGTAGCCCCCGCGTGACAGGAGACCGTGTTTGAACAGGCCGGAGCAGGACAGAATTTGAGATGAGTAATATGAGACACATAGTGTCTCATTACAAGTTCCTCGAAGCGTTCGTAAGTCTTGGGATCGGCCGTATCCTTAATGAATGAATCTGGGACGAGGATGCTGCAGCCGTCCTTCATACAACGTACTACGCATTCTCCTTCATCGCGTATTTTTCCTTCCAAATACTGTATCCAGCACTCGTTGCAGAATTGATGACCACAACTCAACGCGAGAGTGGCAGGAGGCGCATCGTCGCAACAGATAGGACAAACAAACCCTGATTGCGCAGGGATCGGTAAAGTAGGTTTTCGCGTCAATTTACGGGTAGTTGACGCATCTCTCGCCAGTTGCGCCGTAGCAGTAGAGCGCGTAGGGCTGACAGGGCTAGCAACAGCCTGCTCTATTCCGGCTTTGATGAGCACTTTCGACGCATTGTCCATGTATTGTTCCGTCATGCGTTCGCGATTCCAGCTGAATTCACGGAGTAGCATGCGCGCTACATCTGGCTGAATCATAAGGGCAGAATAGCGCATCAGCGCCATACCAGGTCAGCGGCTAATAGCGGGGACAGGAATACACGGGTGAAACGCGATGAGCTTACCTCCAGTCCAAAGATCGAGACAACATATTCTACGTTTGACCGCATATCCTTTCGGACATCGTCTATGGTAAGACTCTTAGACTCGACCTCGTAAGATTTCACTTTGTCCTTTTCTGGGACTACTTGAAAGTCTCCTTCTTCGTCGTCGACGCCTGTTGAAAATGTGAGCTCAGCGCCTTTTGGTCGTTCGCCACACTCCAAACCAGAAAACGAACGAACCGGCACCATCGTAATCCATGCCATCTTCATCATCGTATTCCATTTCTTGAGATTCTTCAAGATCTTCTTCTTCGTTCATGTAGTCTTCGTCATCGTAACTGTCGGACATGGTGGAAGCAGTAGGGACTAAAGTTGGAGATGGCGGTGGGCTAAGAGTCACCCTTGCTTTGTTGTTTGGATGTCGTTTGGCCATTCGCTCGTTCGCAGCTTGGTCTCATCCAGATCGTTTCACGCGTCTTCAATGGCTTTAAATCAAGCTAAATGGTTCGCACCTTCCCAGGCAACCCCGAAACCAGTCCTTAAGGTCTACAACTCTTTGACGCGACAAAAGGTACACTGATTTGCAACTACAAACATGAATAATCTCACATTCTGGGCTCAATAGGATGATTTTGTCCCTATATATGATAACCTTGTTAAATGGTACAACTGTGGGCCAACGGTTTACGATTCATCACATATGGGCCACGCTCGGTAGGTCCACGCCGAGCATATCGCTCAACCTTATAGAACTTGATACAGGAACTATGTAACCCAAGATATTCTGAGGCGTATTATGGAAGATTACTTTGGTTATGATGTTCATCTCGTCATGAATATCACCGATATTGACGACAAGGCGCGTATTTGACTCCTAACACGTTTCTTGTCTATAACTGTTTACTCTTAGATCATTATACGCGCGCGACACCAGTATTTGATCGATGGCTTAAAGAAGGAAAACCCTCTGCTAAACCAGGAGCTAATCGACATGTCGCAAGGGGCTTGGGAGAAATATTTCAAGAGCAAAATACTCAAGAGTATTCCCATAGAAGAATTGGAAGCTCAGCCAAGTCATACCCCAGCGCAGTGGCAGTACGTTCAAGCACGAGTGTCGGATCCCTCGTGGTTGGAGGGCATGCTACAACGAGATGAGAAGTTCTCGATGCATGTAGCAACTCTTGTGAGGCTCACTTTGCCGACTGTGACTCGTCTCTGATTCTCTTCGGAAGGAAACGTCGTACTCGGCTATCGAGAGCGCACGAATGACTATGAACGTCGGATCATCGTCAGAGACGGATGCTGCAATACTGATCGAAAATTCAAAGGATCCTTTGGCAGTGGTTCTCGACGAAAAGGTTTGGATTCTCAGTGGGGCCTCCTCTGATTTTGCTGACAACATCGTCGTCACTAGTTAAAGCACACCGTATCCGATCCAGTGATATTCAGGGCACTTGCTTCCTATTGGGAAGACTCCTTTATGGCGGATATGGCGAGGCTACGAGTCAAACCACCCACGACGTTAACACGGGTCACTGACTACGTCGAGGAAATCGTAGTCTTTGTTGAAAAGGTCATTTCCAATGGATTTGCATATAGTGGAGAAGATGGGAATGTTTGGTTTGACAAGACCGCGTTTGATGGCTCTACGAGGGAAGGAATGGACCATATGCATGAGTATGCTAAACTCGCTCCATGGAGTAAAGGAAACAAAGCTCTCCTGGCGGAAGGAGAAGGTTCGACTCTCATTTTTCCTTTCATCGGCCCTTGCTGAAGTGGGAATGTACAGGTGCACTAACCTCTTACTCGAGCAAAAAGTCCCCGGAAGATTTCGCACTGTGGAAATCATCGAAGCCGGGTGAACCTTCATGGCCATCTCCATGGGGTCAGGGGCGACCTGGCTGGCACATCGAATGCTCTGTGATGGCTACAGATATTCTTGGAGAGCAAATGGACATTCACTCTGGTGGAATCGATCTTCTATTCCCCCACCACGATAACGAATTGGCTCAATCAGAGGTAAGTTGGAATCAGACGCTACTGGAGGAATCTTATTCCCTTTAGGCGTACCACAATAATAACCAATGGGTCAACTATTTCCTGCATACCGGACATCTTCACATTGCGGGTCTCAAAATGAGCAAATCCCTTAAGAATTTCATTACGATCGATGTCAGTGCACGCTTTCCAAGGAGAAAATAATCTTCATATCCAAGTGACAGGAAATGCTACAAAATTGGACACCGCGCCAAGTTCGCCTTTCCTTCGTCTCGCAATTATGGAATAACAGACTAGACTGGAACGAAAGTCTTCAGGCAGAGGTAAAAGCGCGTGAAACAGTCATTGATGTATGTACCACATTTTGGGACCTAATGAAGACCGATATTGATGAGCCGAGGTTGTAGAACTTCTTCGTTCAAACAAGGGCACTGGTTTCTGAGTGGGATGCGGCGCCAACTCCACAAAATGGAACTTGGAAGCATACAAAGGACGAAAGGAATCTCACTGCGGAGTAGGCTCATTTCTTTTGTAATTGACACCTGCTGACACCCGTCATCTGAAGGTTGTATCGATCTCAGCATGCTTTCAGAGCTGCACTCTGTGACTCATTCAATACACCGCAGGCATTGCAGGTCATCCTCGATCTTATCTCTTACACAAATGTGTATCTCAAGCGCGGGAGAAGCTCCACGAACATTGACGTGGTGCGACATGTTGCTGGGTGGATCACAAAGATGTTAAGGATGTTTGGATTGGGAGAGGGTCCACCGACTGAGATCGGTTGGGGCACCGCTCCTGCTTCAGGTGAAGATGTTGGAGCAGATGTAAGTTGTGATCCTTGTGCTTTCGGCCCTTGCTAATCCTCGCGCACCTTCTACAGAAGGAGGTGGTATTGATGCCATACCTGAGGGTGCTTTCAACATTCAGAGACGATGTTCGAAGGAGGGCGATGGCCAAAGTATCCCATTCGGAATTCTTAGAGCTGACAGACCGGCTACGTGACGATGGACTTGTGCCATTGGGAGTAGCTTTGGATGATCAAGAAGGTCAGTAAACTCGTATCCTATGCCAATGAATCAAGCCTTGACTCGTACACACGTAGATGGCAAGGCTCTTGTGAAACTAATGCCACCGTCTGCTCTCATCAAGGCTCGAGAAGAGAAGAAAGCTGCCCTCGCAGCAAAAGCCGCACAAAAAGCTGCATCTAAGGCTGCGGCAGAGAAGCAGGCACTGGCGAAACTGGAAAGAGGAAAGTTGAGCCCCGAGGAAATGTTCAAGCCACCCAACGTACTCGAAGGAACGTATAGTGAATGGGACGCCAAGGGGTTACCAACTCGCGATGGCGAGGGAGAAGAGATGAGTAAAGCCCAGAGTAAGAAGTTGGCCAAGTTGTGGGAGGAGCAAGCAAAAAGACATGAAGCATGGCTCGAACACTTGAAGAAGCAAGAATCTGGAGCGCAGGAGGAGGCTTAGAAGTCCTTATAACTGGCCTACTGACTACTACCGAGCGTACGTAGCCGTCCTTGAACATGGGCTTGAATGCAGCCATCTTCTCCCACAAATTTGTGACGATTTTACACCTTTGACCTTCTCACTACATATTTTATAAGACTTCGAGTCCCACAACAACATCTTAGGGGTGGCGGCACAACTAGCAATTGACCACGACTGGATATGCCGAGATCATTCGTCGCTAATTGAGATCTCCACTGAGCCCAGGACCTAGTCTTTGGTCGTTTCATCCATGTTGAGGACAGCAAGGCAGTGACCCAGGCCATATACGAGTCCAATGGAGAACGGGCGACCTGAGGCTATCCGCTTCTCACCGTTGCTCAGCCCAGCCTCGGCGCAATTTGGAAAGAAATATAAAATGCGCGGTTATGAGCTCTGTTGGTCTGACTCCTTCTCTTTGACCTTCTTGCTGACCTTTTTCTTCGTAGCGAGCTGGAGCTCGTCCTTTTCTTTCTTTCATTCCAGGGCTGCGCCTCTTGCTTTAATTCTCCTTCAACTCTTTTTTTCATTTTTTTCATTTTTTTCATTTTCATTTTCATTTACCGATATTCAATATGCTCTGGACCACCCTCATCGCTGCTTTCGTATTTCCTGTGGTTTCCCTCGCTGCACCCCTTGTCCGACGAGAGTTGGAAGATACTCAACTTCTCCGTATGTATTCCACCTCTTTGTGATTCTTGATATGCTTATACCCTCCCTCTCGCTTAACAGAATTTCTAAACGTCTTGGAACAAGTGGAGAGCAATTTCTATAAGCAGACCTTGGCAAAATTCAAGGATGACGACTACGTAAATGCGGGCTTTTCCGACGCTGCCGTTCCAAAGAAGCTCCTCCAGTATGGACAATGATTGCCAAATCATACTCGAGCTTATGCGATTCTTTCTTATAGGGACATACTAAACGATGAGAATGCACATACATCATTGTGAGATCTTCTCAAACTCTTGTTTGTGGCGTTTAGGGCTTATATTTCGAATAGCTTGGCGGACGGTTTGCAAGGAGCTGCTTTACGCGGGTGCTCCTTCAACTTTAAACACCTCTTGACGGATGTAAGGGTAGCAATGGAAGCTGCCAGGGTTCTCGAACAAGGTATCTTCTGCTTCCCCTCAGGGAATGGTCAATCTCTAACGGTATGGCAGTCAGCGTGGCTGGATATATAGGTGCCGGCTTACTAGTCGAGGACAAGAACTTCTTGCTCGCTATAACGAGCATGCTTACAAACGAAGCTCGGCATGAATCTGCCATGAATGTCCTTGGGGGTGGCACAAGTGTACCTCAAGCCTTTGACTTTGCACTGCGGCCAGAACAAGTCCTCTCGGTTATCTCTCCCTACATATCTGGGTGTCAAATGGATACGACTCGTGAGTCAAATGGTCCCATTCAAATAATCCTCTAACGGTTTAGTAGCTAACAAGTCGCTCAAGTTGGAGGGCGGGTTGGAAAGTGGAAAGATCATCAAATTCGCTCAAGCTGACTTCCCTACCGATAGACCGGTATGAAAATTACATGAACAACTGAGAAACATCGTGCTGACTTCGCACGGAAGCTCTTTTGCCAGATACTAGTTGGAGGAGAACCGGCCGGATTGTCTCAACCTCTCGAAACATGTTCACTACCGGTTGACAAGATCAGTGGTCCGATCTATATGTATATTACGGACGATGCAGCGCCACTTGCAGCCAACATTCTCAATCAGAACTTTGGATCGATTATAGCAGGGCCAGCGGTAGCATTTGTTGACGATGGAGAGGCAGTCCTAAGCCAGGTGGTCGCACCACAAATGAAGCACGAACCATTTGCAGCTCCCGAAAGCATGGGCGAAGAAATCAAAGTGATTGGCATTAGCCATGCACAACAGTGAGTCCAGTCCTGGTTCATTGCGAGGTTCTTGCTGATTCTAGTGACTTTCAGACCTCTGGACGACTTCGACAACTTGTTCGGGAAGAAACAGAAGTGATTCTTGGAGAATAACGTATCGATATGGATAATGAGGATTTCTTATTTTCCTTTTTCTACACTGCTACTCTATGATGAAATGTGAACTAGTATCCGGCTATCCAGGCTGAGTTTGAAGAACCCCAAAGGTATTTAGATGTGGCTGAGCCAAAACCCTGCCTTGTATCACCTCCCTTGTCCCCCACGTTTGCATATCTGACAGCGTTGTGAGCACTCTGAGCAGCCATCATCGCATCGAAAGAGCTGACGGGCTCGATTTCCCTCTTTAGTTGATGTCTGTTCGCAGTTATTCGCCGTCGCTGTCCATGTCGATGCCGAGCACGCCCACCACGGGTAACCGTCGTCGCCTTTCATCCTCGAGTCGTCGTGGGTCTACATCTGCACCAGATCCGTGGGCTCTCGCGACCTTTGACGCGCCTGCAAGTTCGACGTCCCGCTTGCACATTGTCCGACTACCTCCTCCGACAAAGGAGGAGCTCGAAAAGTATGAAAAAGAACATGGTGCAACCTCAAGGCGCGGTAGTTGGGGATCAGCGATGGGATTAAGCAAGAGCCTCAGCATGACGAGTGTCACCGGTGGCGGTAACGGTAGCGGCATGGCAGATAGAAGCGAGAGGCTTTCGTTTACTGGAACCGGTGGCACACATATGCCTAGAACAAAATCGATTGATGCTAACAATCGTCCCAAAATTCATCCTGCATCTCATACGGGACCTTTGGCCCCGCAACAACTATACGACCTCGCGATGAATTCTATCAACCCCAGGGTTTCATTCGAGGAGAACAATGGGGGAGCGATCACGGAACCCACTCCTGCGGTGTTCACGCCACTCCCGGCAAACCACTATCTACCCTTCATCGTTCGCAGCAGCGAAGTACAGCAGTTACTTTCACAAGGTCCACCACGCCGTCTTTGGGCACTCATTAAACAGATTTATCCGACGAATCTTAAGGAGGAGTCAGATGACCCCACCAAGTGGCCATTCTGGCAGCTAGAACGGTGGATGTTTAAGGTTGATCGACACGAGGCCAGTGACCGCGTTTGGGTACGAAAGGCTCGCGCTTGCATCAGTAGAAGAAGCGAGACGTTGTGGGAGAAACTGAAGAACGCACTTGGCGTCCCCTATGAGCTGGAATTGGACGGGGACGAGGATAGCGACGACGAAAACGCCATAGATCTCGATGATGTTGTAGGCGGTGTATCTGACATAAACATCGGAACGCCAGCAAAATCTTCCGTCTCTCCCCAGCGTGCGAAACCCACTCCCGACGAAGGGAAAGAGTCGGAGGTCGTTGCAGAAGAGGACGATGTACCGGACGAGTTTATAGATATGGGGCCTACTGGTCTTGTCATGGAAGCCATCTATCCCTCTGCTGCACCACAGTCGCCCGTGACGTCCCATGGATCCCCTTCCAAACATGACGAAGGCCTGGGTGGCATGGAAATCATTGGAGAAGAAGAGGAGGAAGAGGAAGAGAAGACCGGTGCTGGACCTGCGGCAAAAGGCAAGTCGGAGGCTGAAGCGAAACAACAAGACGAAGAGAACAAGCAAAACGAACTCGATCCTTCAAGGATGGTTGGAATTACGTTCATTTCTCATTCGAAATATGTCCCCCTGCAGCAGTATATAGAGAAGGGAGAAGCGTCAGATGGTGAGGCAATTGTTGACAGCCCCCTCTTTCCTACGAGCTTTGCGAGCCTGAGCGAGCCCGGCGCAATTCACCGGTGAGTTTTCTCCATCCCTATAACTGATCTATCACTGACGTTGTTGATCTGTATTTAGGCGAGGTTCGAGAGGTGCATTCGTTCTCGAGCAAGGGTCTATGAGTGTTAGAGGTCCCTTCTCTAAGGGAATGCCGAGGCGTGAATATGCGGTATCGACTGGGAGCGAAAGTGATTATGATGGGTGAAGTTCATTTGGGCCTCTCCGTGTCGTTAGTTAGATTCTTTGTCTCTTGAAACTCGTCTAGCTTGAATCGATCAAATCTCTTGTTCGCTAAGTTTCCAAGAAAGGGGCCGCTGCTCATGCTAGCCACATCATATTGGGAAAGCCTTGTCCGCTAGTCTGCTAGTTCAAACTTGGTCTCCTCCATAGACGACTGGGCCGATGTACAAAATCTTGACCAATTTCAAGACCAGAATTTGAACCTCCATACTCGTTGTCTTCTCTATCTCCCTAGATGATCCCCTTCCGCTACCTTCCGCGAGCGCAGGGTCCCGATGGGCTTGCTACTTCGACCAGCGACCTGCAAGCCAAGACGGAGAAAGAACTCCAAGATGCATGGAAATCCGCTCCCAGGCCTCTTGTCCTCCATCGTATGCGACACCTCCAATGGCTCAAAATGTCTCTCTTCCAAGGCTTACCCGCCAAATACAAAGCCCAAGATGCATCACAACCTTGGATGCTCTTTTGGATCGTGCAAAGCTTCCAAATCATGGGTGTACAGCTCGATCCAGTGACAAAACAACGAGCTATTGATACCGTTATGACTTGTCAGGACAAGGTACGCGGGGGTTTTGGTGGTGGACCCATGCAATATCCAGGGATATTACCTACATATGCTGCTATTTCAGTACTAGTATGTGTAGGTAGACCTGGTCCCGGGGGAGGATGGGACGAGATTGACCGGTAGGTGTTCGAACTTTCCCCCTGTTTTCCATCCAACTAACAATCTCCTGGGTAGACATAAGATGTACGATTTCTTCATGTCCCTAAAACAACCCGATGGCTCCTTTATAGTCTCCAAAGATGCAGAAGTCGATGTTCGCGCCATCTATGCCCTCCTCGTCACCGCGACGCTATTGGACATCGTGACACCAGAATTGATTGCCGGAACAGCTTCCTTTATTGCTTCGACTCAGACCTACGAAGGCGGCTTTGCCTCTACCTCCATGCCATACTACATTACGGAAGACACGTTATTGGACGAGCCTAGACCGGCGATCGGAGAAGCACACGGAGGATATGCTGGCTGCTCTATTGGGTCATGGGTAATGCTAAAACCATTGATGTCGGAAGAAGAGTCGCAAAAGCTAGACATACCTAAGTTTCTGAGGTGGCTGGTATGGATGCAAGGAGAAGAAGAGGATTTTGGCGGGTTCCGAGGAAGGTCAAACAAATTGGTGGATAACTGCTACTCTTGGTGGTGTGGCGAGTCGCTCGCTTTGGTAGAAGCTTTACTCGACACTCAACCAGAAACTGGTCATGAAGATGAGCTTATAGAAGATGACGGAATTGACGACGAGTGGATCGACACCGATTATTGGCTTTATAATAACAGTGAGTTGGATCATTTCTCTGAGTCATCTCCATTTTGAAGTATGTCGTGTAGAGTCTTTGCAAGAATACATCCTCGGTGTGGGGCAAGACAAGCCTGGGGGTCTGCGTGACAAACCTGGTAAACTGGCGGATATATACCATACCTTCTACTCCCTCGCAGGTCTTTCTACTGCTCAGCATCGTGTGTATCAATCAAAGACGACACAAGAGCAACTCCTAGGACATTGGGAGGACACAGATGGCTTTATTCCATCCAGCGGGACCAAAGAGACTTCAGAAGACAGACAGGCTCGTAGGAAAGCACTTTGGGCACATTTAAGATCGTGGAAAGAAGATGAAAGTTCTCACCGCTACGTTGGTAGCCCGAATAACAGAGTGGTAAGCTAGAATATTGATTCTACTGGTGACAGACTGAATAGATGTTGTCTAGAATGCCACACACCCGGTTTTCACACTCCTTATTAGTCAGTCCAACGGCATCATGGATTACTTCTATGGCCAGAATCCAGGAAAGTCGTCATCCCAAGTTGCTACTGGAGAGTAGTTCTATTCATCATGCACTGTACATTTAGATACACAAAATTAAGAAGCACTTTGTGCGACAACTAGCTTGAATAATTACACGATAAGTCAAAGGCACATCTAAGCAAAAGAGGCGTGATGTTACGGGCAGTCGATTTAGGAATGAGCATTAAGCCTCTTGCTCATAGTAATCTTCGCCACCATATTCGTCATCCTCTTGCGTAGATCGCATCCTCCTATGAAATTCTCTCATCGTCGCGTCGGCGTATGGTTCATCGTCTGCCTTGTCGTCATCTGCCTTGTCATCCTCCTTGTAGTCCTCAATATCACCATCCACGTATTCGTCTTCATCCATGAATGCTTCATCTTCTCCATCGTCTTTCTTGTCTTCATGATTCGAGTCAGAGAGCGCGGCTCTCAAGGCGCTGTAATTGATGCGCTTGCTAAATTGCTGAGGCTTTCGTTCCATCATTGCCTGCACCGACTCGAATGCGGTTTTCCCTGGGGTAAATGGCTTTTTATCGACCTTTCGTTTCTGCAAACGAGAGTTAATATCTGGGATAGTAATAGTCGAGGGAGCTAATGTACCTTTTTAGGACGAGGATCTTCACCAGTTTGATCCTTGATACGTTTAGCTGTTGTATTGTGAGATTAGTAGTAGAATGGTCCAAAAACCACATACCAGCCAACTTCCGTAGCCAATCCAAATTGAATTCTGTCCAAACTCGTTCCTTGAGTCGTGCTTCCTCTTCTCCACAGATATAGTTATCCAACTCGTCCTCGTCTAACCCCTTGAGCTCGTCCTCTGGCTCAATTTGTCCATCTGTGACAACACTCTCCTCCCTCTGTCGGTTGTTTGACGTTGCTTTTACAACTGCCAGAGCCATCTGCCCTGCTTCACTTTCAAGTATCTCCCTCACTTCCTCCACTTGCGCTGGATCTACCTCTAGATCTTCAACATTTCCCGGACGCCAATTCTCGTCCTCCATTTCAGCTTGCTCTGTTCTAGCTGGAAGTGTTGAGGATGAGGGGGGTTGATCTTCTGTGTCCCCAGCTGTGACACTACGGAAGATTTCACCGTGGAGGACGCCATCGTCAAGTTGAGAGCTCTCTTGCGCTTGCAGCTGCCTAGCTCTAACCACCAGAGGCTCGTCGGAAGATACCGAAGACTGGCGTTGAGAAGAGTCCGAGTAGTCGCTATCATTTCCGTCTTCACTACCTTTCTTCCTTTTCCTCTTTCTTGTCCGTCTCTTTGCAGCATTCTCCGCACCGGGTCCCTCTTCGAGTTCTCTCTCCAACTGCCTCGCTCTGGTAAACGAGGGAGGATCTGCGGCTTCTGTCGGGTGCCCCGTAACTCTGAAGTCCCCAACTGTCAGCGCTGCAGAACTCGTAGCGCTAAATTCTTCCAAACGTTTGACAATGGTCGTATCCGCGATCTTCACTACCTGCACAATCTCCTGGACGGATCTTCTGTAGTTATTCATCTGTGCTGCAATGTAGATGGATGCACCACAAATTCCTGCAGTGCGTCGACCTTCGTGGATCCAGTCCTCTTTGAAGCGGGTAGCGATACGCGTAGCATCTTCTGCTACTTTCCTCTCATCTTCACCAAAGTCAAGCATGGCTACAAACCTTCCGATAAAGATCGAAGGCTCCAACAAAGAGACGGCCACATTCCATCCCAAAGTTTTTCTCCACTTGAGGTATGTTGCTCCAAGAGCAAATACGTTGATCTGTAGAGATTGTTAATTCATATGAGGTGGTTAGGAATGAAGTTGCTTACCCGAAGGACGTCAGCAAAATCAATGAGCATGTGACTCGTCTTGACTTCTCTGCAACCCATGTATAGGCAGACGGCGATTACATGTTCAATGTGTCGACCTTTCGTAAACGAATATTGGTATGCAAGTGTAAGATGTCGCTCCGCATGTGTGATTACTGCATCGGGGAGTGAAAAGGGTTGTTGGTATCGACGAAGGAGTGCTTGGCTACGTTCCTTAGTGATTTCAGCGGACTCCATTCCACTAGACCGGCCATTAGGACCCATGATTCTTGTTGCGGCTAGCCAACGGTCATCCCTCAACCACTTTGTTACGGTGAAGGAAGGGAAAATAGAACAACATACTGGCATTTCTTGCAACTAACGATCCTGAAACTGCAGCTGCTCCGGAACTTGTCTCTAAGAATGCGATTTCGGAGACAATATTGCTCTCTTCGAGTACGGTGCCACAGTCGGTGCAAACTGTCGTTCCTGCGGCTGAATCGGTCTCGAGCGAAACGCCCCCGCAGGATGAACACTGTGCTTTTCGCTGTCAACGTAGTCAGCTGGCTCTAGTCGAGTTCCGGGAGTCGAGCTCACCATAGTGGTTGGGGTTCAAGTCCTCATGACGGTAAAAAGGGCGCCTATATTCCTTCCTGACTCGGACCAAATCACACCATGCTCCCTTCAGGTTATGCAGTTTTGTATCAGGAAATCAGGCTTGGTGTTGATGAGTGCTAGTTGAACCGCCGCCACAACCTTTGGACTCAGGCAAAACCTTTCTGTTGGATTCTTGACCGTCGAAGAAGGCAAATAGCAGTATACAACGGCACTCTACCATATAAATTTCGCGAACCAGCTTTCTCTCTAAACTGAACGTCGAGGGACAATAAAACAAAGCAGCTTATAGCCGCACCCGAGGCGGGGCATAGCAAAACGTGAAGCTAGTAGGGAGAATTAGGTTCAATTAACATCATAGAGGCTCGAAACTACTCACTTCTACAAGGGCGAATTGTTCTCTGCAACGATCTCCTGCTGTCTGGCTCCAGCCCTCTCAATTCCCGCGAATATAAGCTTACATCACAATATTACTTGCCTGGGAACTCTAATCTTCTCGGCTTTTTCGTTTGTGGGAGGTTACCCGTCGGGTTTCCATCATCACAAGGATATCAACCATCAGAAAGATATATTTCACCAGCTATTCAACATTTTTATCCTTCTCAGTGCATAATCCTCAGCCGCTGCAATGGGAACGAAGAACCTGGCGTTCTTCTCGAAATTCGCCATCAGCTTGATACAACCGCAAATCTATGCGCATCCCAAAGAACTTATTTCGTTTCTAGGATCATCGAGATTGCTCTATGATCAAATACTGGAAGAACAAAAGACTCTTATACGATATTCGACAATTGGTACAAATCAACATAATGCTCGATGAGGATCTTCAGCAAGTGTGTGACCCTGCTCGTGCGGCCTCCGAAAACTACACCATGAACCTTGCGGATCGCTCGGTGAAACTCGAACCGCTTGACTTCGACATCCCGTTCTCTTCCGAGGGTCATGAGTAAAGTAGTAGCTCAGGGTCAGGAGGTTCGGCTAGACTCGATCTCAGAGGTCGTCCAGCCCTTCATAACAAAGTGTCACATCACTCGGGTCAGATCCGTGATACCCTACCTTGAAGATCGCACCTTGCGGATGGTATTGATGGGCTGAATCGGAGCGGTCCAATCCGGTATGGGATTTTGTAAGTACACAGAGAACTCAGGAATACGTTGCCATTCTATAGCATTCTGATGACGCTTCCGCGACCTATTTTTTCCCCCGCCGAAGGAGACGGTTGGAGCGGCTGTAGTAGCAATACCGATTCCTGAACGAGATTGTAATCAGTCCAGGCGAATTCCGTAGGAAGTATCCCTTCCTTTAAGCTCCTGAGTATGTTGAAGTAACGGCGGAGCGGTGAGACGGAGCGTGGCAAAAAAGCTCAAATCAAGCGGGAAACGGCCTAATCGTTCTTTGTTACCAACCACGACAGACTGCTTGAACCTCTCGCCGCTCTTTTAGATCCTAGAAACTCTCAATACCTATACGAACGAACCAAATGGGTGGACAAGTATCAAAGGCTTTAGGCTTGGGTCAGTCCCGCTCCAGCAGACCGCTTTGAACCTCGTTTTGGGCTAACTTGCCAATGCTTCTGCCATACAGCAAAGCTCTTCTCAACTCGCGAAATGCGATTATTGATGCTGGGACTCGATGCTGCAGGAAAAACGAGTACGTTTTACCCTTCTCTTCCCTGTATCCGCTGCCGCAGAAAAGCGCTAACATTCTTGACAGCCATTTTGTACAAACTAAAACTCGACCAATCTGTCACAACAATTCCTACTGGTAAGTACAATCTTATCCTGGCCTAGAATGTCCCTGATTAGGCCCTCCAGTCGGATTTAATGTGGAGACTGTAACGTATAAGAAGGTTAGGCCCTCTCCCAACAAGCGACTCTGGCTGGGCCGTTGTTGACGATAACTATCCACTAACTCTCTAAAGGTCAAATTCAACGTGTGGGATGTAGGAGGACAAGACAAAATCCGCCCGCTCTGGAGACATTATTTCACCGGTACCCAAGGCCTTGTTTACGTCGTTGACTCATGCGACCGCGAACGCATAGATGAGGCCCGTCAAGAGCTTCATCGCATCTTGAGTGACCGTGAGATGGCTACTTGCCTTCTGCTTGTCTTTGCGAACAAACAGGATCTTCCCGGCGGTGCGTGCTTTCAATTTTCCAATGGATGGCTGGCGCTCATAGTCTTTCCCTCACAGCCATGTCTCCAGCTGAAGTTACAGAGAAGCTTGGATTGCACAGGATGCGCGACCGCCTGTGGTATGTTCACCCAAGGTTCGTGTCCTCCCTCTCTCGTTATCACTATCTCATCTCATGTCGATCACCAGCTGTGCAACCACTGGCGAGGGTCTATTTGAAGGATTGCAATGGCTATCCAACACTATGCGCCGGCAACCGTAGAAGTGGGTCGGCCTTTTGCCCAAGGCGCCTTTCTGCGTATAGCGCATCCACGAACGATTGGGACCCCTCACCGTTTTTGGATTGACGCTGATTCATTTTCTTGGCTTTGTTTCCTGCATCCTTCCTCGTTCTTCCTCTTGGAATTGTCCCCTTCCATCCTCCGTTTTCATGTCTTAGTTTTTTATGAAGACCCTGGTTACGTTCCATGCACCTCCGTTGGCTGTATTGTCTGCTACGGTCTTGAACGATCAGTATAATACCTTTTCTAGCTGTAATTGACGGGCTGGTAGGGATGCATTTAGGTGGTTCCGTGGCCGTGCTGTTCGCGCTCTCGTCCTCCACCCTAGACAACGTCGGCCGCGTTTTGAGGACTTGAGAGACGCGTCAATATGTCAGAGTCTTTTCAACCTTGGATCTTGGAAGATTTAAGGGACTATGCGATTGACCACGGAGATTTCATGTCTCGAAAACTCGCTGGTAGGGCGAGGAAGTGTCAGCTAGCTGATGTAAGGGACTCTTTACATCTAGTTTTACCAACGATACGGATTTCTGCTGATCAGAAATTGTCTTAGTTTATGACAAGTCGAACAGAGAACCCCGAGGCGACGATTTGGGCCATGCTTGCTGATAAACACCACTTAATACCAGCATGTTTTGATCCAAAGGAAACCACCAGATTCGAACAGTATGGAATTTCTCTCGTACAACTACTTCCTACAACCCTAATTGCCTGCTGTAGAAAACAGAAGAAGGCTCTCACGTCTCTCAAGGGAGCAATTATGATCTTGAAAGAAATTACTGTTCGAAGAGAACGTGTACCCCTTCGTCAGGGTGGATTGAGCCCAGAGGACTTTCTTGTTCTGCACATTGGTGGTATCGAGCAATTGGGTGCTGAAGGAGAACCCTTATTTAGGATAAGGGTGGTCGAAAATGGAATTACCAAAACAATAGACCAGTTGAAGCCACTGGGAGAGGAGCCCGAAATGAAGAAATGGTTGGAGGGGCTCAGGATTGGCAATGGGTGAGTGGCTCCACGAGACAAGTGCTCTGATTTGGTCTGTTTGTTTATGACGGAGCTCCTTGAATCAAGTCGTGTGCTTCAACTTGAGCACATCGAGCGGAAGCGAGCACCAGGCAAAGTTGCTCGTCCACCGGCCAGTCCATCCAAGGATATAAGACAGATGGTACCTTCGAGAACTATCAAGAAGCGCCCCTTAGTAGAGAATCGATGGGGCAAAGTAAGAAGTTTTATCCCTATGGAACTTGGACTAATATCGAAACAGACGATTGACTTTGATCGGAAAGGGGAATGGATCATCCCGGAGGACCAGCTTAGGCTCATTGAAGCAACTAAAGGTCTGCATATACCCCACTGTACTGCTCGTATACTTACTATCTGCACAGAACCGGCGCTACCAGCAGGATGGTTCGAGGAAGATACTGTCGAAGATGAAATTAACCTCCAAGACACACCAGTGATTACCAAAACAACACCGAAGGTCTCCGTTACTCCCCGAAAGGAGGTTCACAATGACGATATCTGTTCACCAGCGAGTGACACATTCTCCGGTTGGGGAGAGAGCTCTGACTTTGCAGAATCACCGCCTCCCACTTCTCATCGAGGTGAAGACGATCTTAACGGAGAAGAAGACGCAGGAGACGAGACTAGTGCGTCCATCAAAGATGAGGTCGATGTACCCTGCGGACAGGTTCCTCGAGTGTTCTCCTCGAGTACCTTCCTCCCAACCCAAATCTCGGCATTTTACGATAATAAAAACACTGATTCGAGTGAAGAGGAAGTTTTGGCCGGTGTCTCTGTCGCATCGTCGGAATCAGCTGAGAGCACCCCTCGTCGACACGCATTTGGACCCATATTTGGATCCTTACCAGGTGTATCACATCTTGAAGACTCAATTGTCGAACCTAATCAACCAAAAGAAACCCAGCTGACTTCGTTCACCATCCAACCAACCTCGTCTAATGAAGTATCATACTCTTCGAAGATTCCTCTTGGACAACAGGTCTTGCGCAACCGCTCTTCACTGATTCCTTATTCGGATACTTCCAACAACGACAGCGAGGACAGCCAGTCGAGTGTTGCCAGTCAACTAAGCCAGATAGGAGATGACTTATACGAAAGCAGTGAACTGGGCGAGCCTGACACGGCTCTTGAAGGCTCTACACTGGCTTCCATTATTCCTCCGTTGACAGAATTGATACCAAGGGACCCATCTCCTTCGAAAAGACCGGAACCCCGACACCGTCACCAGCAGCCACAGAGCCAGGATCATCTAATGACTGTCTCTCCAAGCAATCCATTCTCTTTGGCGCCTATGACACTGAAACGTGGTGTTGGGCCCACCTTCGAGAGACGTTCCTCTGATATGGAGATATCAAGCCAGGCACCACATCAAGTCCCGCAGGCCTCACTTTCGTCTGGCACTGGCAATCGATCAATGAAAAGTAGGGGGTCTAAGCGACAACGAGACGAATATGATATCGATTCGACGCCACCCTCGAGGAAACCCAAGAAGCACAACCCGAGCGAGTGGTTTTCACCCAAGAGCCTTGAGCGCGTCAAACGTGATAAGAAGAACGGAAAGAGCGTGTCAACATTCGCATCAACAAAACCAAAGCAGTCTCTGCTGGGAGGCGCAGATTCTGTACGACGCCCACGGTTGTCCCTCACGCCTTCCCAATCGTTTGGTCTCATATCACAGCGCAGCTCCTATGCAGATTATTCGCAGGACTATCCTCGGGGAGATGATAGATGAGACGCGGACTGGTTGTCGATGGAGCCTAGTTGCTTCTCGTATGATTCTTGTATGTATCGCTATTTATTTTCCTGTGATCGAGCATTGTGATTTATTTTTGCCAGTTGGAGGACGGTTTGAGTCTGAGGCAATCGGATTTGACTCGGAGATCACGTGACAAAAGGACACGTATGCACACACGTATCGCCCGCTGCGCAACAGCCGGTTGCATATAAAGAGGCCACGTCCGCGTTAGGTGTGCCCAGACGACTCACCTTCCGCCTCTTCTTGTAAGTCACCTTGTCCACGGCCGCCAACGCCAACGTCAGTGCTCACCATATCTCAGATAATTAGAACATGGCACAACGATCATACTCGCCATACCCATCCGTGGACTCGGCTTCTGATTACTCACCAGAGCCTCTCGTTCCATCGCCACCCAAGCGTCGAGCACGGGGTAGTATGACTGCGGAGGAGCGCCGTGAAGCACGAGCACACCGAAACCGACTCGCAGCCCAATCGTCCCGAGACCGCAAGAAGGTTCAGTTCGAGCTGCTCCGCGACCGTGTGAGCCAACTAGAGGAAGAAAACAGAGCCCTTCGTATGGACACTACCTCTTTGCTCTCTCCCAAGTCGGCGCTTGACGCTTCACTCGCGAGGGAGAACGCGGAGCTTCGTTCACGTGTTCAACAACTCGAGCAAGCTTGGCAAAACATGGTGAAGATCCTCGGTACCATGGCGATTCCTGTCCCATCGACCATGAATGTGGACATGAACAAATCCACACCACACTCATCACTCAAGTCACCCATTCTCAGTCTCCCTTTGTCCCCAGCTCCTACCACGTCCTCTGAGTCCATCGACGTTATGTCGGAGTCCACTCGCGAACTAGCACGGTTCGCGAACATCTCGATCGAGATGTCCCTGCAGCGGGTGGCTCCCTCGGCGCGCTCTTCGGTCCTCAGACTCCTCTCGGAGCAGAACAATTGGGAACGACCCCGGTGTACGACATTACAACCCTCTCTCCCGTCAATAACGACCAATGGACCGCCAGTGCTCTGCTTCTGACGAACACAACCACCAATCACGGTAGCAGCAGCATTAGCAACACCTCGGCAGCTCTGAACGAGGGGTACAGCGAGATGGATCGACTACTCGACCTTCTCCCTTCCTCTTCCGCACCAGAGCAAAGCCTTGATCTTGGTCTCGGGCCGCTCGTCTCTTCCCACCCAGACGACTGGAGTTGGCTCAATGAGAGCGCGTTTTGATTTACACCTTATTCACTCGTCGACCACAGTGTGCTGGTGACGCTTTCTATTTCTTGGTTTCGGCTCTAGTCACGTCTTTATATTTTTTCTTTTTTGGATTGCACACGGACTTTGTGTCCTTCTGTTATCGTTCGCTTGGCTCGATGGTATCTCCTGGTCTGACTCCTTGTGTACGATGACTTCTCCCTTATTGGTTGTAGACGTTATCGTATACAGGTGAGCTCTGGGGGGTATTGGAGGGCTACTGCGTGCGCTTGGTAGACGGAATAAAATCGTTTTGCAGCTCATTGACTCGATCGCTTTTACTAAGATATCAGTCTGATGGCTTTGAAAATGACTCAAATAGTAACGGGAGAAAGAATCTACAGATAAATAGGGTCGTGCTCGACACTACACAGCGTGATAACCACCCCTACTTGTACCGCTGCGTACTGTATTCAGTAGATGGTATCCAAGGTCACGCAAGAGGATGGGAACTTCTCTCCAAAAGTCGCGATGTCTGGACAATTGGTCAGTTTACTTTCATGGGCTAGCTGTACACCTCTTACGGTACGAGATCCCATCCCGAAGCCCCGTATAATGTATAATTTCGATATGCACCAATCGCAAAGTACGCTCCAAACGAAAGGAAGAACCTAGCAAAGCTCAAGGGTCAGCTCAATGATGCGAGACCAAGTGATGGCGATACGTACAAAAGGAAGAACCAACTGAGACCATTACCCGGCGGTGATAACGGGTCCTCTGGAGTTGTATCTGGGGGTGAATCGTCTTTTGTTTTCGCGCAAGCAGCTGGAGTTTGCCAACGGACAGACGCCGTGCCGTCCAGGTAGTCTTCGAGCGTAGGTTCTGACTGTTCGGAACCACATAGTAGGGTAATCTTAAAAGTTTGTCCTTTGCCCCCTTCTGGGTATGCAGGTCCATGGAGCGAGATCGTCAACCCTTTACTCTCTGGTGGATCAGAGTAAGTTTAATGTACTTCTGTAAAGGACATAGTGATTGGACGTACCACCTGAGAGAGCCTCGTACTGGGGACTGAGAGATGCCGTAGTAGCAAGGGGAACCACAGCAACAATCCTATCTTTCTCATCATTTTTCTTGTTTGTCTTTGTAAGACATGCTCTGGTTCCTGTGGGACACTTTCCTCGCCCATATCAGCACTTCCCCTCACGTAAACAAAATCGCAGCTCTTCACCTGGTCGTGCTCTGGCAGGTCGCTGGACGGAAGGTCCGCACAAATATTAAACCGAATCGAATCTAACATACTACTCGGTGGTATTTGTCGTGTTCTTTCCACCGTCTTCGCTACATTGAGAGTCGTCAGGTCATACGTATGACCGGCGATGTTATTATCCGCTTTGCATTCGAAATCCTCTGCAAGAGCGATGAATGCTGAGATTAAGATGATTAGTAGCCGGGGTAGTATCCGAGGAGGCATCGCCAACAAATTCTGTGCCGTTAACGCAGGCGTCAAGTTTAGGACCGTCCTCCACTAAAGCTTGGACCTCGCCGCATTATGGCTGATCAACTCCGGAGTGTTATTTACCATGAAAAGGTCATATTGTGACCCCCTAAACTGCATAAATCTCAACGTTCATTGCAGCAAGAGCCCGATTCCAGTCTTTGTGCTCAGCATGCCCTCAATTCCCTGTTGCGTACGTGCTCCAAAACACTTTTATATGGTATGATATACTCATAGTTGCTTTAGAACAAGCTATCGTACGCATTCCCCTACCTTGTTTCACTTGCCACTTTCATTAAGGACGCGTCGCCCTCGTAGTTTACAGCACCAGATCTAGCCACGATTGCGCGGAGTCTGGATAGAATGGAACAGGAATACGATGATAACAATAAGGGTAAGAGTACTAACATGGACGACAGTGGTAAGGCATCTTCATCCAGGCTCCCCATAATCTCACCACTGGCAAAGGCTTCTTTTCCATACAAGTGCTAGAGAATGCGCTACAAGTTTGGGGGTTGACGTGGGGCCAGTCTCATTTTCTTGGCAGCTTTTAATCTAATCTTTGGTCTGGTAGATTGATACGATGGCGCTCAGAAGAAATGAGAGAATACCACAATAGTCCTCACACGCAACTGGGATTTATACTCAACCTAGAACAACACTGGTTTACCATTCGGCGCTTTGGGCCGGCAGACCCTGACCCCTCGAAGGACAAGGGTGTCGGACACTGGTTCAATCTAAACTCGTTTCTTCCAAAGCCGGAATGGGTCTCTAGAACATACCTTGGAATGGTACTTCAACAGGCAGAAAACGAAGGTCAGTTCGGTCCTTTACATATCATCATATAACTTTTGTCCAACTCCCAAATAGGCTATTCCGTATTCGTTGTCTGTCAAATAGATCCACTCGCGCCATTAGCGTTACCTCGTACATATGCAGACGATGTTGCAGCCGGAATTACCGATGTTAATATTGGCAAGACACTTCCAACATCCCGTGTACCTCACCTAACATCGGGACCATCGACCTCCAGTAAAGCGGTCGACTGGATGCCCGAGGGACTAGACGAAGAAGATCCAGAGCTTCAAGCAGCATTATATGCCTCAGTAATGGGCGAATCTCTAGAAAGTACAGGCTCTTCTGCACCCAAGCTAGCACCTATAGAGACAACCTCGGATGATTGGAACTTTGATAACGCGGTGTCTTTCTTCGGTGGCCGTGGCTCGAAGGCCGCGACATCAGCAGAGGCATCTGTGGACGAAAGCGCTCGAAGAGGCAGGGAAGAGCTTGCCAGATTTCAGGAGGAGCAAAGGCAGGCCCTGGATCTGGATACTGAGGACGACGATGTGATGATTGCCAGCATTCTCAATCGCAGTGGCCAGGTGCCACCAGCTGAGCCCGTTGCTACGACCGGGAGAGCGCGCAGAGGAGCACAAGACGAGGAAGAGGAAGAGATGATGCGGAGGGCCATTGAAGAGAGCAAAATGATGGCCGAGGAGCGAACCAAACAGGAGGAAGAGGAAGACGAGGACGAAGATATGGGATTTGATGACGATGAAGTTCATATGCACGATGAAGACGAAGAGCAAGACCACGTAAACAAATTGTTGGAGGCGCGACGTAAAAAGGACCGAGAGCGTGAAGAATTGGATAGAATTCAGAGGGGGATATCACCTCATGGCGCATCGACGCACACACAACCACAACCAGCGTTTGAAACCGATCCATTCGAGGCTGATGATCTGGGATTGCAAGACCGGACTTACGACGATGAAGACGCAATGCTGCAAGCGGCCTTAAAGGCCAGCCTAGAAGGATTACCAGCTGATATCACGATCCCACCCCCTCCAAAAGCACCGACGAGGGCCATCACTAGACAGGATTCAAGCAGTAATGCCCCGAAGGCAGCTGAAGTGAAGCGGCCAGTAGTCATTGAGGACGAGGACGAAGATGAGGAAGAAGACGAAGAAGAGACGGAAGAGGAGGAGGAGGAGAAACCAGAAGTACCGAAGCCACTTACTGCAGAAGAGCTGCGAAAGGCACGCTTAGCCAGATTCGGCGGTTAGTTATATAGTTCAAGAGTTTGAATGGATACCATCAGAAAAATAGTTAAGCAAGAGTAGTGAAGATGATAGTGTAACAAGCGCGACGTAAAAAGGTGGGAAAAATCATGCGATCGTGACCTGCTGGCCTGGTGGTGGCTCCACTACAGTGGATTAGCCCTCTGACTATAATGAAGAGAAATAGTTTCTCACATGATGGAGCGATAGGACGGTTGGCTTCACCCATCGTCCGGTTCAGCAGCACGCCAATTCCTTCGAACACGCTTAGTAGGATCCCGCATGCGACGGCTGAGCTCAGTGTCGCTTTTGGACCACCTATGGAAAGAAAAATAACGTGTAAACCGACAAAGAAAGAGTGGGGAACAGTTTGAAAACGAACTTCGTAATGCCAAACAACCACCAGTCATGAAGCCAGAAATGATCCCATTCCAGGCATCTTCTTTTTGTCGATAGCCCTTCACTGCACAGTCGAATGTCGAGAACATGCCTCCCCAGACTCCAAAGTTCCCGCCTGTTACCGGAGCTCTGGCTTTTATCGACGACAGTGCACCTACTAGCCGTTCTCCCTAAACGTGACGAATGCAACTTCAGCTAAAAGAGTAAACTAGGACAGAAAGGAAGTTTTTCGTACTCTTGGAGAATTTCTAGAGCCTTTGATACCATGCCAGATACCTCCTCCAATGGCACCCATTGCAAACGCACCGCCGAAATCGTTGAGGATGACCCATGGGCTACAGAGCACAATGAATGGTGGCCATTATGAAGCAAATAAACGCATACCAGGGGTCCCTTGTGTGGTCAGCGTGAGCCATTGTGTTTCGTCAAAGATTTTGGTGAAGAACAGAAATCGGAACAACAAAGCAAGCGACCGGTCAGTTCACTTCCTTTCTCGATGGCTCATTTCCGAGGCTTTGAAGGCAACCTGGTGGACACGACGCCACTAAAGCTAAATATGAGGCGTGATGAAGACGATTTATCGATCTCGGAATTATCTACAACTCCGCAGATTCGATGGATGGGGGATGCTGGGCCAGCCACAGAGGATAGTCAAGAGGGAGAAGAAGATCAAACGACGTCTTCGTGGAATGCGAAGCATGGGAGTGGTACTTTGGAGCAATCTTTTGATGAGAGTATGAGGCTCCAAGATAGTGCGCTGAACGATGAGGCGGAGGGTTCGGTGGCTGGAACGCCGCGTAGGAAAAATAATCAAGAAGAGGGACTACTAGAGCTCAGAGATTCGCTACGGAGAATGAATAGGACGGTTACAGCCCTCACTGGTCTGCTACAATCAACAATACCAGAGTACCAAGTAAGTAATTGCTTCTTACGTTTCTGGCTCTTGCTGAGTCTCTATGCTAGAGGATGTCAAGAGCTATTGATAGCTGGGACAAGCTCAGCAAGCAGTACAATCAAATTATGATCGAGACCGAGAAGACAGCACAGATTTTGGAAGATCCGACATGGCTGGGACAAGAACATGTAAGATTTCAAACAAATTATCTCCTAAAATACATTCTTATTACGTATTCTGTTAGGAAGAGACCCGGTACAAACAGAAGAAGGAGGAAGAAGAAGAGAGACGACAACAAGAGGAACTTGAACGGGAAATACGGAAGAAACAGAGAGAACAAGAGAAGATAGATCAAGAACTCAAAAGGAAGGAAAACGAAGAGAGAGCAGCAAAACAGACCACGACGGCGAGTCGTGGGCGGGGAAGAGGCAGAGGGACCTTGGGCTCCAGCCATGTGTCAACAGGTATGATATTACCAAAGAGGGGGAAAGTATCTTTTTCTGACCATCGTTACATAGGTTCCCTTAGCGGCCGTGGAATCCCACGAGTTAGTATGATCGCGCGAGGTGCCTCTGCCTCTGTATCCTCTCGTGGTTCATCTTCAATTTCTGGTCGAGGGTCTGTATCATCGGTCAGAGGGCGCTATGCGCAATAACTTATCCGTGGCTATTTTGTGAATTCTGTAGCCCGTCGAGTCAATGGACCACCTGTAGCTCAGACATCTCCACGACACCGACTTCCATCTTGTACCTTTCTGTATCCACAACGTAGATTACAATCATTCTCGAATGATCTCTTCACACTTGATAAAACGCTTTGCGAGTTGTCGAACAGCGCTACCACCATCCCGGCTGATAAAGGCAGTCACATGCTCGCGTTCTGTTCGCCCCATCTCTTCGAGCAGTATGGTTAGAGCTTCAAGTTCATCTGAGCTCGTATCCTTTGGTCAAAAACACGTCGCGAAAGGCCTCAACAGACTCGTTGACGATGTCATTCAGAGTGGCCAAGGTTCTTATGTCACTATGGCTAGTGGGAAGAAACTATTGGACTTTACAACTGGAATAGGAGTCACAAACCTTGGTAAGTACTCTTGGCACTATTGTGTATTGCTTCTGTCATCATGACGCTTGTTTATATATAGGACACTGTCACCCAAAAGTATCGAAAGCAGCAGCAGACCAATGCATGAAAGTCGTACATGCGCAGGTGAGTGCACGTCGGTATAGCTCGTACTCCTTTAACGTTGTCATCGTCCAGTGTAGCCTTGCCTTTCATGAGCCCTACCTGAATCTCATCAGTCGACTCCTTCCGGTGGTTCCACAGGGTCTAGACACATTCTTCTTCTGGAATTCTGGGGCCGAGGCCGTAGAGCAGTCGGTCAAAATTGCCCGATCGGCTACTGGGCGGCAGAATATTATAACGATGCAAGGTAGCCGGCTCCGAGAGTTGTCACTATCATACACTCTGTTAACTCCCCAACAGGTGCATACCATGGACGCACGTTTGGGACGATGGCCTTGACAAGGTCAAAGACCATCTACACCCTCGGCTCCGCTCCCCTTATGGTATGTACTGATGAAGTAGGTTTGGTTTCGACTTAGGACTCCTGCAGCCTGGGGTGTTTGTGACTCCCTTCCCCTATTGGCATCAATTGGGGCTTCCTCCTGACGTTGACGAAAAGACGATGGTCGACCATTGTTTACATCAACTCAGTCTCGTTCTTTCACAACAAACTGCTCCGACGGATACTGCAGCGATCATCATTGAGACAGTTATTGGAGAAGGTGGCTATGTACCAGCACCAAAGTCCTTCCTAGAAGGATTGAGGAAGATATGTGATGAGCATGGGATCGTTTTGATATTTGATGAAGTTCAGTGTGGTTTTGGGAGGACAGGAAAATATTTCGCGCTGGAATGGAGTGGGGTGAAGCCAGACTTGATGGTCTTTGCCAAAGGGGTAGCGAATGGGTTCCCGCTGAGTGGGATCGTGGGGAAGAAAGCGCTGCTGGATAAGATGAAGCCTGGATCAATGGGTGGGACCTACGCTGGGAATGCAGTATCGTGTGCTGCGGCGGTTGCCTGTGCCGATGTCATGAAGGTAAAGCTCTTCCACGGCCGCTTTTAGCCGCTTAAACGAACATCCTACAGGAAGAAAACATTCTCCAGAATGTAGAGCAACGCTCGAAAGAGTTGTTCGATGCTCTACGGAAAATGAAAGCCAACCCTTCCTTCCAAATTAGCGACGTCAGGGGACAAGGTCTGATGGTCGCAGTCGAATTTGGAACTGGTTCTCATGCACCCGGCACTCGAAATCCTTTGCAAGGCGTGGCTGCGCAAATTTCGAAACGATGTGCGGAACAGGGTCTACTGATCCTTTCGACATCAGTGTTTGAGGTGATACGGTTCATCCCCCCTCTCAACATTAGTAAAGACGAACTGGCAGAAGGAGTAAAGATATTCGAGAACGTCGTCCGAGAGGTAGTTGGTAGTGCCTAGGTTAGTAGAGTTTGGTCCAATAATAAGCAAGTGGGAAGTTCCAAATAGACTTTGGGAACTAAGTGGAAGCTGCGGATCTGTTCGACATAACTGTCATAAATGTTCACGACGAAATAAGAAATATATTTTTGAATTAGTAAAGTTTACGGCGGGCCCAGCCCTTCCGAAGCGGAATTTGAAACTCATATGGAACGGCCAGGCAGTTCATCGCGCCAACCTTGGACCCTACGATTTCCCCGCCCAAACAAGCAGCTGCAGCTGCAGTTTTGCTATCGATGGGCTGGTTATCGCTATCATTATCGACTTTAATATGCTCTCTGCTTTCAAGGACAGCGCACGGCTACATACCAGCCGTGGCCAGCAATGCGACCGAAGGATCTGGGCTCGATGTTCACGATAATTCCAAAGTGTCACTTACATGGGATCCAGACGGAAGTTATTCTACTGTTGTCTCCTATCAACAAGCTGGTAATACTTCCCTTGGAATTTCACAGGTGCGTAGTCGCTTGACGCATTCAGAATTATTTTGTCCGCAGAACGAGCGGCGGGCAGCGCTAACTCACCGACTCAGGGTGCTTTGATCAAAGTGAAAGAGGAAGATTTCTGGATGAACGATACCAGTCAGTTTCCCAGCTGCCGATCGAGAGTTGGTTATTTATAGGGGCTTACCTTTCAACCTCTCTGCAGCGTCAACGCCGTGGATTGCGCTCATTAGCTGTGACCAAAATGCAACAAATGCTACTATGGATAACGATATATTCACCATGGTCCGAGACAGGGGTGCTGTAGCGGCTGTAAGTCCATACTCAAGCGGACCGCTTCTCTCATATTCACCTTTTCGCACAGTTGCTCTATTCGAACACATCAGACGGTTGCCTACTCAATCCAGAATACCACTATGGCGATGATTTCAGTCAGATATTCGATATTTTCACCTCAAAGAAGGCAGCGAATTCTATGTCAGTCTTATGTCAGCCTTTACTTCGTCGTCGTGATAGCTTACAGAGAGCACTATTAGCTTGATACAGTCGCAATTCACAAACGTGAAGGGGCCATACCAAACCTACAACCCTAAACTCCTCAACGATTCGGCCGGTACGATCCAAACCGCCATCAGCAATGGAACCAATACTTCGCCGTACATTGTTGCGACTCTCCGTGCTGCAAATGCCACAGGCCCAGAAGTATCAAGCGGGGGAATTTCTCAGACTCCGACAACCACCCAGGCGAACCACGATGAGCCCAGCCAAAGCTTGGCAATGATCATTCTCTACGTGATCGTGAGCTTGGTAGCCGCTCTATTCATAATTGTGATTGTATCTGGGGTAATGTGTAACTTGTTTCGAGTCTACCGCTTTTTCCTTATCCTACTACAGGCTGTTCGCGCTTTCCGTCACCCAGAACGGTATGGTCCACGACTCTACGATCCTACCCTCGATGGTGAAGATGGTCAACCTCAAACTCGCGCTGGAGGAATCACCAGGGCGATTCTTGATACGTTCCCTGTCATTAAATGGGGTCGGGATGGAGGCTCCCACCACTACAACGCGAACGATCACCTTCAAAGACACGAATTAAAGCAAACCGATATAGAGACATACCATGCATCGAATCGGGAGCTCCTTCTTTCTTCGCAAAGTAGCAATTCCGCGCTGGCAGACTCGCGCTTAGCCCCGTCTCCGTCCCCCTACAGCGTTTCGGATGCAGGACATTCCAATCAAAATCCAATTTCCATTTCCAGCGTTGTTGGAGCCAAGTCTGTTCGAACATCTACCGAAACCAACACACTCGACCCAGCTGCCATTGGCAAAGAGACTTGTCCTATATGTATTGTCGATTTCGAGGAAGGTGATGATATTCGTGTCCTACCGTGTGAAGGCAAACATCGCTTCCACAAGGACTGTGTCGATCTTTGGCTCCTCGAGCTCTCCAGCTCATGTCCCATTTGTCGAGAAGGTGAGTCTACCTCGTTTATATGCTACATGATCTTTCATGCTCACCGACTTGATTTTTTATTCAGATTTCCAAGCTTTAGAAATTATGGTAGCCGGAACGGAAGGATTCCGAGACCAGGAAGAGGAGGATAACGACTCGATCGCACCCGTTTCGGTAACTTCAAGCTCTCGCTTCTCACGGTACCTTCGCTTTGCACAAAAACGTAGGCGAAGTCGACGTGAACCGCCAGCACAACCCGAAACATCAACCTCAGCCTCAAAGTCTTCTTCACCCATACCTCCGACGGATCATTAGTTCGGTATACCTCGGCACATGTTGTATCAGTTTTCACCCCGATTATATTGCATCCCTCCTGTGGGGGATCTGCATGGTATACATAATATAGGTCCCTTCCAGATAATCTGTTTGATTCCACTTGCATTGCAACGGACTACATTTTGTACAGTTTTCCTACCAGCTCCTTTTGTGCTAATGAAACCCACTCTCGAGTCATATAAGCTTGACTCGAGTTTCGCTTTGTGCGCACAACATACGTTATAATTTGAAGCTGGCAAAGGCCAAATCGTAGCCTGAAAACTCGTACGTAATCTTATCCGTTCTTTTGTAGCCCTTGCTTTGCAATGCCGTGCGAAAGGTGCACTGTGCTGTCTCTATCGGCGAGTTGTGTGAAGGTGGATTGTTGGAAACAAACAACGTGATGGAGATGTTTCCTGGTTGAAAGATATCTACCACCCTTTGAATCAGGGTGTGCAGACTCGGATACGGCGACGGCTGGTAAGATGGATCACCACCGTCCGAGGAAGGTGGAGAGGGGACGTTGCATTCAAACGAGGCGTAACTCCAACCTTCTTCCGGTGTGACGTGAATTGTCCAATATCCTTCCCCTATGGACTGTTTTTTGGGCGTTATGACGGCGTTTGCGCTGTATCCGCATGGATCAAATGCGTATGCGTCCAATTGGGTGAGTGAAGCAGGGAAGATGGACGAGATTCCCAATCTCTCAGACAGCTCGAGCGCCTTTTCTCGTGCTTCGGCTGGTGAAGAGGTCATTTCCTCGGTAGTTGGCTGTTCTACCTCTGGGTCTGTGGGTTCAGGAGGTGGGAAATAAAAGTTTTGTCTGGAAGATGCGGATAGGTTGGACATGAGGATCTCTAAGGTATAGTCCAGCGGCTCTTCTTCCTGCTCGTCGCCGTTCGTTTGATTCGCAAGAGTGGTCGTCATGTGTAGGCGATGTTGGAGCGGTGAAGGAGGGGCCGATCCGGAGACGGTTGTGGAATCAATGAGCCACAACAACCAATGATCTCCATTCATCTTTCCGACAGTGTATGCGGCCCCGCCTGGGAAGAGCTTATCTAAATATCCGACTTCGTCCTTCCAGTCTCTATGAGGTCCCGATTGACGTTCGGGGAACATGAAACTCTTTCTAGAATAAAAACATTTCGTCACAGACGTCAATCCGCATTCCTCGCGTGCAATCTCGAGAATGCGAGGGAGACCGAGGAGATTGAGCGTCGTGCCGCAGGTTTTGAGAATAAGTTTGTAAGAATAAATAAAGAAGGAAGATTCGCTGTAGATCGCATCAGAGATCAGAGTCGTTCGTCTTCTGGTTTGTGGATATATGCCACTGCTGCTGCTACCAACCTGAGCAAGTAGGCGTCTAGTTCCTTCCCTTGAATGACGTTTAGAACCTTGCAGCGAACGATATCTAACATTTCCTCCCATTTCTCTCGTGGGACGGATCGTAATCCATGTCGTTCTACTTCGTCTGGTACCACTGGCGGTGGCTGGAACCAGATCTCGAGTAGTTTCTCTGGACCCTCAAAAGGCGCATTGATCGTTTCCTGATCGGTCGATGTGATCTGCGGCTCAGTGGGGTCCAGAGAGGACATTCAGAATCCAAGCAGATGGTTCTACCAAACGAGAGGGGGTCCAAGGGATGAGAGAAGAAAAAAATTCGGAACGGCCAATCGCGATGCGGCGCATGAGAGAGCGCAATGCAACCAGGTTGCCTACAGAGCTTCTTGGACCATTACCGGATTCAGAAATTGACCCCAGAAAATGCCGCCAAAATTAAACAAGAGACGGAAACTGCTCAAGTTGCTCATGAGGAGTTACAAGTTTCAAATGCCACGAGGTTTCGAGCTGCCACTGCGGTTTAGACCTGTAAGCGTTGAATACGGACCCTTTTTGCTACGGAATTGACGGAAAAGAAAGTCTTTCACGATTCTCACTGCTCTCGTCATGCTTTCTCTCGCATTTCTGGGTGGGTACCTCCGACTATTGCAAGATTGTTCGTCACCAATTGAACACTTCATCATCAAGGGATCACGAATACTGCACGAGAGTGGCC
>WSTS01000067.1:0-41363 GCA_019627755.1 Serendipita sp. 411 | reverse complement strand
GGGTGAACAGTTTGGACGAGCCACTTTGGGAGTAAGTACACGGAATGAACGATTAAATCGATGTAGCTTGCAACTCTAATACTCCCTATAGTCGATTGGTCGCACAATTATTGAATAAATTAGGGCCAGGTCCGCCTACGCCACGCATTACTTCCTACGCTTTGTTCGCATGTGCTCACCAGCTACTCCGCAGATTCATTGATATCGTACGTGCCAAGACAACTGAGCGTAGAGGTGACAAAGAGGAGGGCGGGTTGACCACCCAAGCGACGATGAAGTTCAGACATGGACAGGAGAGGCGAAAGTCGCGATGATATTCATGAGGTAGACAGCGGGAAAGATCGACAGGATCGGGGTATGCAAGCTAATGGATTATCTTGGTTACTAACCTCCTATTCGGGCATCATATTCTTCTCCTCGGATTCCGACAGCGGCCTCTGTTAGCGAGGGTACGTGGGTTCCAGTCAAAAGCCGGAATAGATGATCCAAGATGTCATCGTCGATCATCCACCTGTCTGTGGTCTCCTCATGTGAATCGGTCCCCTAGATCTCCAGGGACCAAGGTAGGAGGGGATGCAATCGATGCCGTACGACTCGCCGCCCTCGGAGTTGAGTGTACCTTCGGTGTCCCGAGATGTCCATAGCAGTAACATGGAACCGGCACATTGATGGCTAGCCTGGAGCACTAGGGACTGATATGAGTCGTTGAAGTAGAAGGTATTGAGATGGAAATAAGACGTACATCAAAACACAACGATTCCGGTGACCTTGCTTGTAGCTGGTTTGGTAGGCAAGTGATAGGTTACGTGCCATGAACCGCACGGCTGAACTGTGATCCCCCTCCCTCCCAATCATAAATCGTCATTTACAAGATGGCATATTGAGGAACTGGTGCCTTGCCATGCAATGTTACGCTGACTATCCATCTTGGGATTGTTTACGTAATCACAAGCTCTTTGTCAAGGTCGACCACCTTTTAGGCGTCTTCGATAGGTCGTGTGTTCGACCTGGTGTGGCTATATTATTGAATCCGACACCTCTAGCTCGAGGTTCCTTTCCATTGGACCGCAAAGGTCAGCCGTCGCCCGGCTTTTCATCCTTTTTTCCCCCAGCCGTCTGACTTTTTGTCCACAGGGAGGTATAAAGAGATGACGAAGGCATACCTAAAGTGTTTGAAGTCGAATGAAAACAAAGAGATGGTGTGTCCGAGGGTGCAAGGGCCTATCTGGGATGTCGTGTGCAACGGTGTGACCAACGGCGACTTCTTCTTCTGGCATCGGTAACGATATTGGAAGTGGTTGAGTGACAAGGGTGGATAGGGGCCCTGTGGATCGTGGCGAGTGGAAGAATCTGAGATCGGGCGGAGGCGACGACCGCCCATGATCTCACAGAGGGATGGCGTCGTAGAGAAAAAAAACATATCCCGATGTTGTGCAGTGCTCATAGCATAAGGGAAGCCTCATGGAATTGATTTCAACGTGACTACGAACAAAGGATTATGGAAAAAGCGAGATCAGCTGCCGCAATTGCTGCGCTAATCACCCCAAATCGTGTTCATGGGTGATGATTACCTCGTGATACAGAGTTGAATATGAATGCTACATCTGAGGAGATGCAAGTTGGACATCAACGATATCGGTACTGGGTCCAAGCGCCCTTCACCATGCACCTACGCACCAATCATGACACATTATTTGCTCAGATGCATCTTGGGCACCGATTCCACTACTCTACAACTCATCTCCTCTCTCAACCTCCCGTGCATCAATCGACAAACTCGTTACAAGGCTATACAAAGACGGCGACTCGACGACGCACGCGGCGACTGCTTGTCACCCCAATCTTCAGCAATAAATAGTCTCCACTACTTGTTCTCCGTCTCATTCCCATCCGCACCTTCGACTCGACCACAGCAAAGCCGACCAGTAGCAAGGATGGAAATTGTTGCAAGTATGCTGAATGGACGATTGAAATAGAAATAGAAACGGGCTAAATCGAAATCTACGCGTGACATTCTTCGATGTCTTCGATGTTCCGACTGGCCCTGCAATCAATGGGTCATCCCCAGGTTCGCCTGCGCCACACATTCTTCCGCGTATCTTCTCTGCTTCGTTCGGATAATGTATGCTTATCGACGTCTTCAGCGACGAAGGCATCGCACTCATGAAGATGGTCAGACATAGAGGAGATCGCACTGATGTATTAGTGACTACCCGTAGAGAGGCGCAGAGAGGACGAGTTGCGCATCCAAGCCACAATCAATCATCAGGTAGGCGCTCAACTGCAGACAGGAGAGACGAAAGACACGCTCTCACCCGTATTAGATTGCGGAGGGGATACATGGGAGCGAAATATACGGATCAATAAGCCGTATCGGTCCTATGGAGGCTCTCTGGTTCTCGGGAGGCTTAATGATCGTCTCTTCGAGCCCTCATCCCCTGTTCTCCAGACTGAACGTGCGCTGGTAAGCCAAAAGATTCCCATACTAACCGACCGTTGATCCCCTCCCCGAACTCCCTCTGTGGAACCCCGACGGGACAGAGGCGAGAGGCAGAGAAACAGCACGACTGGAAGTATCGCAGTAGCCATCGTCCTCTCGGATGGTGGCATCTGCGCTGTGCGGGGTGCCGCCAGCGAGACCTGACTTGGCCGTAGACGTTGCAAGAGCACCGAATACCAACGCTACCTGTTAAACAACGGTACTATTAGTATGATATGGAGCTTCAGAGTAGAAAAGAGGCATCTAATCACGGATTATATACTCATAAGAGAAGCTACATGTCCACTTCGACCAATCACGCACGACAGTTCGTCAGCACCAAGAAAATTGGGCCTATAGTAAAACGTCAATGAGAAGAGTAGCAAGAGGAGTATATAGGAAAAAGAGGGCTGAGTATCTCAATAGGAGATGGGAAATGTCGATAGGAAGATAAAGATGAAAGCATACAACCGTACTCACAAGACATATGTCCACCAAAGGATTGGGAAGAGACACGAGTGTAGATACACCTTTCGTTGTAGGGGTCTAATTCCGCATGGTTCGTTGTCCTCCGTCGCACCTGAGCGAACCGACAGTGCATTTAGCTGTAAGTAGATGGTCGGGAGCGGTGTAAGTAGGGGTGGGTGCTGAAATTCGTCTTTGGTGGAGTTGAATGGGAGAAAAGGAGCGAAGAAGACGGTTGTAAGGACGCCCTGCGGGCAGTTGGGCGTATACGGAGAACGATAAAAAGCGAGAAGTAAAACGTGAGAATGGAGAGGGAGAGTCGGTCGAGAGTGAAGTACACGTTGCTTCGTACCCGATTTAGCTTTTTATGACGAACCAAAGGCCATCAAGAAAGCATGGGATTTTGGGGCGGGTATATCCTTCATTGGTCATCTCTTCAAGAATCACTATGCTGTACGCTCGTATCGCATTGCACCGCATCATATGCTCATACGGGGTCTAGAAACGATGGGAAGGGGACCGGGGAAGAGGGGGAATGCCTGCTTCTCTCGATATCCAACGCGCATCCTATTGGTGATATGGCGACTCAGACGTAAATTGATGCTCCTTTGAGGAATCTAGGACGAAATTGACTGAAAGAACCACTGAATGCGTGAGCAGAAGCAAATCTGATGATCGGCCAAGGTTGTTGCTGGGTCCAAGTGCAACTGGTGGTTCAACGACCACAACGCACCAACGAACTCGCCAGCTGAAGCAGCGTACCTTCGTCTCTGAGAGAATACCTTGATCATTCCAGCGTAGATTACCCGGTAATATCGTTTATCTCGACGATTTCGCCCCAACTCTCCACCTCTCCAAACCCGCTCGGGAGCTGAGTCTCGATAAAGCCGCGTTACATAGTTGTAGATTTGGCTTTTCCATTCATCTCTCGAATGGGGGAGGAGGAGAGGAGGGAGAGAAGGGGAAGGGGAGGAGGGGGGGGAGAATCTCCTTCCTTCGAGTAACGCTTCTACTCCTTCCCTCCCCTTGTTCCATCCGTGCGCCAAGGACTTTAATAAGTACATCTAACCGGGTTTAGATGCTATAATGGCCGTTACATAGTCGTGTGCATTGCCAAGAGGCGTTGGTGGAGCTCTCTTGTTCGCCTGTCGCCGTCTGTTGCTACCTCGGTGAGTACGAGGCAATGCGCAATTAGTTTCAGCACCAGTTTTAATTCACGGACATCCTCGAGCGCTTGCTCTCTTGCTGTAAGCAACCTTTCCTCACGTGCAGAGGGCGATGCTCCGCGGCATACGGTGCCGATACTCGGCACTTTGGTATTGGTAACGCACACGACCTTGTGAGCGGCTGACTGAAAGCAATAATCGATGCTCGAGGGGTGTGTATGGTTGATTTCGGTGGCTATCTATTCAGGAACGACCGTGTGAAGAAGTGCCACTGTGGGCGCTCTTCGCCTGAACTATTACTGTACCGTTGCGAGTAATCGAGTAGACCCACAAGGTAGCTGGGCTCTGTGAAATCGGCGTTGATCACCGTGATTCATTAGGTCGAGAGATGGGCGCGGGCCTAATGGCGCAGAGGCGCTTTTCATGTGCTCATTAGCTGTTAACTCACTGCCTCTCATACAAGACACCATTAATCTAGGCGTATCCGAGTCTTAGATTTCCCACGGGAGCGCCCAGATACCGTGATAGCTGATAAATGACGCTCTCGAGCGCTTAATTTGTAAGAAAATCCCACAAATAGTCGCATCTAAGCACCCCGTTGCATGAATTGGTAAGCGAACGCGGTCCAAATTTTTGGAAGTGTTTGTCAGGTGCGTCTAATGTCGCCTAGAGACTGAATTATAGAGCCATCAAGGTAATATTGGCGTACATCATTGAGCGCTCTTTGAAGCGGCTCATAGCTCTCGGCTCTTCATGCGGGTAGGTGAGCTTTAGGCGTCTACAATTGTCTTAGGAACACTTATACGAGCGTAAATTACACAGGCGCTTACAAGACTTCAAAATTCAAGCGCCAAGCTACCGAACTAGGACTAGAACCTCCGCCATGTGTTAGCAGCAATTTATCACGCCCTCAAGATGAGAAAGTTACGCATACAGTGGTACAACTCATTAACTGAGCAAAAGCAATGATTTATGATGGCAGTGGGGCTATTATTCATGTCATTATCACAAGACGTTAACCGAGCGGTGCTCTATCGAATATTTGTAATGATCAAGCCTCTAAAATCAGCTCGTGGCGGAGGAGGGCGATGCTTCCAGGTGTCTGGCCGGCACGAAAGAATTCTATCAGCACCGAGTTTTGAGCCGCACATAGCAACCTTCTCGCACGGACACATGTTCCAAACTATTTCACTATGGTAATAGCACATCTGATCGAGTGTATAGCCATGAGACAGCACCAGTATCGTGGGTTTCAAGCCAATTCATGAGAGCAAGTAATCAAACCATGAGCAACGGTGAGAATCGGAGCATTGAGCCTGCGCACGATTATAAAAGGCAGTCAGAAGAGAGAGAGAACTCCTCAGTGTTGACCACTCCCCCGAAATTTCTTCTTCTTTCTTCCCTTTTGATTTATTGCTTTTCTATCTCTCCTCTTCACTTTTATTTGCTTTCCTTCACTTCCATCATGCGTTATTCGGCACTCATTCCTCTATTGTACCTATTTCTACTTGAGTCGTCGACCCTAGTAGCCGCGGCCCCAATGCAGGGAGGGAACACACCAACAGGGTCGGGAAGCAGAACACCGAGGACACCAACAGCACCACCGGGCATCGGTGGTGTGTTTCCTCCAATCGATAAACAGGCTATCAAAGATGTCTGCAAAAAAGTGGACACAAAGATTTCAAAGATGGCTTCGTCCTTCGAGGCAAACCACGGCAGGATGCCCGACGAGCGTACGTTGACCGAGACCCTTGCATACAAGCTGGGGAAGGACGCTGGAAAAATTGTACGTACTCGACTTTTATTTTAAGCTTTTATGCTTACTGATCTATTCTCCTCCTTTTCTGTTGTTTGCTTTCGATTTTTTTTTGTCCTTTTGCCCCATGATACCCGACGCATATATCAGAGCTTCCATACACAAGCCCAGGAAGGTGTATCTGGAACTGATTTGCTGCTTCAAATGACACTCGTGGATGGAATGGCCGAGGTGCTGGCTCACGAGCTGCAGCAACTTGCTGTGCAGCCATCGGGCCAGTCTGACCCTAGAACCAGGGCGGGGAAGAAATCAACTAGCAATACCCCGGTTCCGGGTGGTTCATCTACAACTGCAGCCACCTCAACGGCAAAAAAGCTCATCATTATTCTGCAAGCCAAGTCATATCACAGCAACCCAGATAAGGAGAAGGAGCATACGCCCGACTATAAGATAAAGAGGAAGCCCTCAAATGGAGAGCCTGAAAGGATCGCTGGGTTCACGTATCAGTAGGTGCTGCAAATGCAATCTTCGTGCATGAACACTAATTTTTGAATGGGCCTACTTCAATAGGGGAGATACGTAAGTGTGCATTCTTCTTGTGTCAAGTCAACATTAATTGAAAGCTCTGACAGTACATCAAACCCGAATCGAAAGCTGCAAATGCACCTCCTGAAAGACTACGCAGACCATGTAAGGAAACAGGTGCGTATTTGATTTATAGCCGACATAGCAGATCTTTACTAATTATATATCCATCTAGAATATGGGTGTGGAAGTTATCGCAGGGTACGTGTATGACCGATAAACGTAGAGGCGTCCCTTTTTGACATTCAATTACTTCAGATATATTGTATACAGCGGTAAAGCAACAAATGAGGCCCACGAGTACTCCAAAGGAATCGCCTGGATTCCACTCGACGAGTTGATCGCACAGTGCGAACATTTCAACGGAGTACCATGCGACAAGGCGGATCCTCTCCTAGACAAGGAGCTCAGTAAAGAGTTCATGGATCTGGAACTGAAGAAGGGTGGGGACAGCAAATGCTTCTTAGAGGATATTCTTCATCCCCACCTCGATTCCTCAGTCTAGTCCTCGTAATCACTCTTCTCGCATTTTGTTCATCGACCGTGCTGGTCTCTAGACCTTTATTTATTTCCTTTCGTACTTATTCGTCTAACCCGAGGCGATTATCTATGTATTTATTTACCAGGGGAAATATTATCATATTTATTGGAGGTAATATATATTTGCCATGTCACAAGCTGTATCTCAAACGAGGATGTCTGGGAAAGACTATTGGATTCAGGACTAAGTGACGGGGGGATACAGTCTAGAGGGGCCCAGGTGAGAACGATCGCTCATGTGTACATAAGGACATCGGTGACATCGGTAGGAACCTAAAAAAGGGGCTGGTATTCGTCGAAGATGCGAAGAGCTCGCTCCTATCCAGAGATAATTTACAAAGACGGACAGACGGACAGACGGACAGATAGAGAGACAAACGCTACGAGATTCAGCAGCAGCATCCATCGTCTTCCTCCTCCTCTTGTTGTCGTCGTCGTTGCTGTTGGTGATGATGATGACCGCCTCCTCCGTGATGGTGTGGAACGTGCATCCCACGTGATGGACCAGGTTGTTGACGATGATAATGGTGCTGCCGATGATGCGCGGGTTCAGGGCGGTGCGGAGAATGGTGATGGTGATGATGGTCGTGCTGGTCGTGGTAAGAGTGGCGATGGGAGTTGGAATGGCGAGAGTGGTTGTGGTGGGAGGGATGGGAGTGATGCTGGTGATGGTGGTGGTGGTGATCGCTGTGCTAATGAGGGGGTATTTCGGGCGTCAGCGTGTACACATGACTCGGAGATGCGGGGGAAAAGGCACTCAGAGACGCGCGAGATGAAAAAGAGTTTGAATAGAGAACGTACATATGACATGACGAGAGCTATCTATGTATCCGTTGGCTGGAACGTTTGGCAGTAGAAGACGGTCACGCTCGGGAAGGGGGGAAACGAACAATCCCTGGTCTCCCATCCTGGTAAAAAAGCGATGGCCTTTTATTCTCTACAAACCGAAACCTTGGGCCCGACTCCTAAATCCAGAAACGGGAATCCGATTCCCAAAACGGACAGGTGGGATGGTTCAACGAGATGGGCCAATGGCGTCTTGGAGTAGGGTTAAAAGTGTCCTCGAATATTGACTCAATAACATCTCCAATTGATCTTCGGGACCCAATGATGATGTGGCTTGTCAGCGGGACGTGAAGGTGACGGCTGGTCGCTGGTCGCTGGTCGGTAATCCTATTTCGGTCCACATCAATCCGCAGTAATAAGCCTCATTTCTGTATGTGCGTCTGTCTTGCATATGACGGTGACGCGATTTGTGGAAATATATCGCCCCGGTCCGTACTGAGCACTTGAGGATCTGCGTTTCGGCGGCAAAACGCGATGATATACACGCCTCCTGTACCTGAGAGAGTGTGTTTGTGTGTTAGAAAGATAGGTAGAGGTGAAAAAACCGTCACCAACCGTGTTCCTGGCGAACCCAGGCTGGTTTTTCCCGAGTGTATACGTCGACCGAGTTTCCGGTCGATCGAGTCGAAGTAAAGGTTGACTCGTTTCTCTTCGATTTGGCACAATACAACGTCCATACGCAAATCTAATCACTTCGCTTGGTTCAAATTGATGGTTCTCGTCATCCTATCGGCCGCAGAAACGGCAGATTGTGTGGCGTGAAACACAAGTTGGAAGCTGGATTCGCTAGGGACGGAGGGTAACTAACATCCAGTTCGTGGATAGGCTGGAGCACTGCCCGACTGAAATGGATCGTCAGAATAGAAGGGACTTGAAATGAGAATAAAACGTACACCAAAACCTAACGACTCCAGCGGCGTCTGTTGGCAGCTGGGCTGGGGTGTTTTTGAATCGTACAGCCAACGTAAGGTCCCTCCAATCACAAATTGCCCTTTGCAAGATGGCATATGGGGCCATGGGTGCCTTGCCATGCCGAGTTGCCTATCCATACTGGGACCGATTACGTAATCACAACCTCTGCATCGTCAAAAGTCGACCACATCTTCTTCGGCATGTCGTTTGGTCGACCTGGTGCGGCTACGTTGTTGAATCCGACACCTCCCGATCGGGGTTCCTTTCCATTGGACCACGAAGGTCAGCCGCCGCCTGCCTTTTCACAGTTTTTTTTTTCTCTCAACCGTCTGACGGTTTGTCCACAGGAGAGTGTAAAGAGATGATGAAGACGTATTTAAAGTGTTTGAAATCGAATGGGAATAAAGGGACGGCATGTCGGACGGGTGCAAAGGCCTATCTGGAATGTCGTATGCAACGGTACGTGAACCCACGACGACGACAACGAGGAACTTTATTTCTTCCACCCTCTTTAATGGTGATGGACGAGTGACTGACAGAGGTGGATAGGGGCCTGATGGATCGCGACGAGTGGAAGAATCTGGGGTTGGGCGGCGTGGACGATACGCCGTCGACGAGCGCTATCGACAGCGACAACAAGAGCAGCAGCAAGAGTGGAGGTCAAAAGACGTAGGAGCTGATTGGTGATTGGTCGGGGAACACGCAGTTTCCGTCGTGTCGTGTCGATCGGGTATAACATGTACTTACACCCCTTCTTTTTCTTTTATTATTCATGGGCACTGTTATCTCGTTCTTCTGTGGCTCTTGGCTTCTGCTGTTCCTTCTGACCGTTACGTTTCCATTTGCATTCCAATCAGAGTAATTTCTGTCTTGGCTTATTCCCGTCGTCGAATAGATCTCATCCCAAGGACATACAGAAAGCGGTGAACGGGTTTAACTGTCGAAGATGGGCGGTCCATTAGCGGTGTACCGCCCTATGGCCGAGCTTGCTTTATGCTTGCTTTGTGCTCTCTATGCGGTCGGTGTGAAAAAACGACGCGTCTAATGGGGGACAGCGCCAAAATATTCCAATTCGATTCCCATTTGCTTTTGTTTAGAGTTTCTTACGGGATCACGTTGATCTCCCGCTCTCTTGGTCGCACTATAAAAGACGCCGAGTAGGGCGTTCCACTCCTTCGACCACGACCATCCCCTTTGCGTCCCCTCCTCAAGAAACTTTTGTTGTTGTAGTCCCCCTTTTGTACGAGTCAACCAAACATGGACAAGGTAGCTATCCTTTCTTGCTATAATCTTTCTCAGCCAGCGCCCAATCTTCCCTCGCGCTTCCCCGTGTCGTCCGCCGTGCGCGCCTGTTCCGTTCGGCGCTGGCTCGTCCGCTCGGCGCTGTCCTTCCCATCTCCAACATCCGCTTTTCCCTCTATCTTTCCTCTAGCTACGAATGCTGACGATCCCTTTCTCCCCAACGACAACAAACAGCACCCACAACCATACCAACAACAACAATACCCACATGGTCAGGAATACCCTGTCCACACCCAACAACCGACGGCCACTCCGGGCATGCACGTCGGCGGTGGTGGTGGGAACCGAAACGTGAAGAATATGCCCTACGATTCGAATGGGAAACGCGATTGGTCTAATGGAACGTTTAGCTGCTTTGGAGACTGCATGACTTGTGAGTAGCCGTCCACTCCCCCTCGCCTTCCCCTTTCCCTTCCTCGTACTGCCTCGTGTTTTTTCTTTGCTTGTACTCATACGCTTTTCGTCGTCGTTGGATTAGGCTGCGTTGCTACTTGGTGCCCCTGCATCACCTATGGCCAAAACAAGACCCGCTTTGAACATCTCGAACAACAAGGTTACCCCCACCCCTCGGGTGGAGAATCGTGCGGGAGCGACTGCCTTTTGCACTGTCTCCTTACCTCGTGCCTCGGTGCCGGTTGGGTCCTCCAAATCGGTTCTCGCGAAAAGATTAGGGACAGGTATAAGATTGAAGGTGGTCTCATGGGCGATTGTTGTCTCAGTTTTTGCTGCAATCCGTGCACGCTCACCCAGGAGAGCCGAGAGTTGGAACAAGAGGAGATGAGCATGTTGCCTCCCAAGCATTAGTATGGGTAGTCATGGCTCTTTCTCTTTTTCTTTTCTTTTCTCTCTCTCCTCTTTGCCTCGTAATACGGTCGATCAATCTGCGTAATGCGCCCCTCACCCCCCGTGTAATTCCTCCGTAATCTCTTTTTACGAGTATCAACGTGGTTTTCTTCTCACTCTTATCTATGGTTGTGTGAGCGTCGTTCTCCCCTTTAAGTGCCGTCTCTCCCTGTCGAGGCGGATTCGTATACAAGTGGGTACGGACAGACCAATCTTGGTACGGGTGTCAACCAGTCCTTTATGGTGTCTTTTCGAACGGCTACATGCGAGGGGTTAGTCCCCTTTGAACGCACCGATGACCTCTACGGCTGTCATACGTCCTTCACATTCCTATAGATCGACATCAGCATAGTATCTCCGCTATTGAATGCGCGGAATCGGATACGAAAACCCGTAGCCGTATGTGTAACAATACATGGCGTAAGCGAACCGCGGCGGTACAATTAGATGAAGGCGTCATCGCAAGGTCCAATCGGCAGACGGAACATTGAGCTCCGAGATTGACATTCATTACATTTGCCGATCAGCTTGTTCTCTACGCCGACAAGTAGCTCGGCGAATCCATCCCGTCCGTCCGTCTGTCCGGCCGCCCTGCGCTGCGCTGCACTGCGCTGTCGTGCTTCGTCCGACGACTGAACGTGCATTCGCGGGGTTCGGATACGCAAAACTGTACGAGCCCGTCCGCCCGGCCCTGTTGTATGGTCGTACTTGAAATCAGGAGCTAATGCTCTGGATATGTCTTGGTTTGTTTGTTCTTTCATTGGCGAGGGTGTAGATGTACGACGTCGACAATAAATACATAGATACATAGATACATAGATAGATGAATATATATAATCTGGATAAATAAACTGATATATAAAGCAGAATAAATAAATGTCGACGGCGACTCGGCATCCTCGGTAGGCAGCGAAGGGAGATGTCGTTACAATCATGCGGCCGAATCTTCCAGCTCTTAGTAATAATCTTTAAGAGCATCTTGCAACCAACATTCGCTCGCGCTATTTTCTTTCTTCTTTACCTCTTCATCCATGAACTCGTCACTGAGCGCCTTGTCCAGTGCCTTGTCGGATTTGGTGCAGTCGTTACCTTTGTTGTGATGTTTGCACCTGTCGATAATGGTTTGCAATGGAATCCAAGCAACTCCTTTGCCATATTCGTGATCTGCGTTTCCCTTGCCACTGAAGACGATGTACCTGAGGCGACCATAAGTCAAACAAGACCTGTTTACGGCCGGTAGCTTTACACGTACCCTTCGATAACTGCGGCACTCGGATTCTGCGTTTCAAAGGACCGAAAAGGCCACTCGTTGTCAGTAATGATCAAATACACAAGCTACGCAACGAATGCGTACCTGTTCCCGCACTTTCTTTGCATAATCCTGAAGGAGAAGCAATTGCAACTTTTCGCTCTTGTCTCCCCTGTTGAACCGCAACCACTCACACGTCAGGACTTTTATGCGATGCAATCCAAGAGCTACCACTTACTTGTACGTAAACCCAGCAGACCTCTTCGGTCCTTTTTCGTCTACTTGGCCTGTTTTATGATACGATTTGGCCTGCAGAATGATGATGATCTGCTTCGACTTTGAGGTAGCTGCACCCAACGGCGGAGCTCCCTCAACCGGGGTGTGTCCTCCTCCTTTAATTTTGAGGTTTGTTTTCGATCTGGTCTTTCTAGGGCTAGTTAAAACGCCTCCCGGTGTTTGCAAATGAGTCTTTCCTCTTAGATCTGACGCGCCATCCATCGGAGTACTGGGCTGCGTGTCTACCTTTGGAGTAGCAGGCCGCGTCTTTACCTTCGAAGGCCCAGGTGCTGGTGCATCCTTTTCTCCCAACTTAACCTTATCTAATTTCTCCACAAGCTCCTCGGTAAACTCTTTTGTGAGCGTCATTTGAATCATGAAGTCGGTTCCTGACTGTCCTTCCATGGCTTGTGAGTGCCAGATCTAACGCATACGTTGAGTCCCATTTGAAAATTAGTGAAAAATATCGAGCCGAGCACGAAATAGGAAGGATATATCAGTATACAAACCGAGCTTTGACCCATTAAAGGTTGGATGATGGAAGGTACGTACGATTTTTCCGGCTTTTGTACCCAGCTTCCATCTGAGTAGACTGCTCAAAGCACGTTCATCGGGCAGTTGGCCGTCATGTGTCTCGAAAAAGGTGGCCATCTCTAGCACCTCGTTTTCTGAGGCATGGCAAACTTCAGCAATCCCCTTCGGATCTGCCGGGGCAAAATCTTCAGCTTTTGGCATCGATGGCGCTGTTGGGGTCCTCGGGGCTCTTGGTGATTTGGACCCTGTACCTCCCCCGGGTGTGCCTCCACCTGATGGGCTTCCGGTGTTTACGTCTAGTGTGGCTGCTTTTTTCCCCCCTTTTCCTCCTGTTGGTGCTGCGCCCACTATGATTGGCGACCCGAGTAAAAATAGATAAAATAAATGGATGAACGGCGAGGGACGCATGATGGAAAGAGGAATGAGAGAGAAAGGTGAAGGGAGAAAGAAATAAAAAGTCGAAAAGAGAGAACGTGAAAGAAAGAAGGGGTGAGTGGTCAACACTGGGGAGTTTACTCTGCGTGTTGGTAGCCTCTTTATACGTCTCCCATTCCCCTCGGCTATTAATAAACCAGTTCATCTTCAGCTCAATTACGAAACGATGAACTTCTGGTACCCGAAATATATCTCATGCGATGATGCTCGTTCTCCCAAATCCTTTGTCTCCACAAGATAGGTCTTCGGCCGCTCCCGTAAGGCGATACCTGATGCAGAGTGCTGCGATACATGTGGCTAGGCACATGTCGTGTCATGCTGTCCGGTGTCCATAATCAATGCTCGAAACGCTCCCCTGTGCTGGATGATTGTTCGGGAGCACTATCTTCCCCACAATCAATAGACACTGTCTCACTCCAAGCTTACTGCGACGTGATAGGGTGCTGTTTGGGACTGGCAGTGAATTACAACCGATCATGATATCGGAAAGTACCGAAACACCGCGCGGTCTAGAAGGTACATATCCGAATGGTGTTCTTTGTTAATATGTCTTTGAGCCATATGGCCCTTGGTAAGTCTGGCACCATAAGCCCGAACCGGTGCTTCTAGTCCAGGTGGAGTGAATTGAGTGTGGTCTTGCTGTCGAGATACCGAAGCTTTCCCAGGGGCAATCATGACCGAAATACAATTGAGCTGGTCATTAATGCTTTTGCATCACCCGAAGAATCGCCTCTACTCTTCAGGCCATTACGAGAGGTTGCTTCAGATGTCTTACGCCAGTATCGCCTCTGGTAGGAATACCGCGGCAACATTAATCTCACTGTGAGTTTATGGGCAGAATCCGAGCACCGGTTGCAATTATTAAAATAGGCCGATATCGGAGGCAACGCTATCGAGGAGCTAATTATGTTAAGGCTGCCTTTGTCGGATGATAGAATCAAATTTTGCATTCTCATCATGACATACTACCCATACATCGTAAGCCGGATGCACTCGGGTCGAAGGCGGGTAAATTCAAGGAGATTATCGATACACAGTTCATCGAAGGGCTAAAGCTAATGAAGACCCGACTATGTGGATTTTATCAAAGCATTCCTTCGATTATTGCAACGAGGAAGCCGATAATGATTGTTCGTTGGGACGGTTTCCCTATCCGCGCTTCTGTCTCTCGGCTCTCCTTGACAGGCATCTGCGGGCGAATAAAACGCTCTCTACGGTTATGTTAGTCACTGTTAAAGATACCTCGGTTGCTAAGCATAATTCTACTGATGACTGTGTGGGACCAACGCAGCATTTGTAAGGACTGTCCATATAGCCCGATCATCGGTCCTTGAGCAGATGACACATGGCCGGTCTCTTTTTGGGTCATGTACTTCAGCGTTTGAATTCTTCCGCTTACCAAATCGATTCTGGATGTGGGCGGGGTTGCGCGCGTTCTTAGCTAGGAGCGCTTATCCAACGAAAATTTCTCATGCTGGGATTTCGGTACTTTTTCGTAGGTGCGAAGATAGAGGAATCATGCCCTCAGTCAACGTTCATCCACTTCCTCCCCCTTCTCCCCACTCCCTCGCTCGAAGAACCCATCCCCGTCTCGACAGTCGATCACCACGACTTATTGGCTTCTTATTTAGTAATATTTCTGCAGTATCGACACTATAAATACTTTAAGTTCATGCTTGAAGCCCCTTTTACCGGCGGATAGACTCTGTCAGCGCTGGCCGGTTTGTCATTGGTACACTTATTCCCTCTGATTGTCAATACACGATCAGCGTGGCTTTACTACTCAGATCTTACACATGAGCGATAAAAACGAGGCCGATACACGAGGAGTTGGTCAGAAGTTCCAAACGAAGGCCGTATTAAGAGAAGGATATTGGTACCTGCTTTGATTCATCTCTGGATGCCCGCCGCATTTTTCTTCGTATTGTAATTTGCTTCTCATATACATGCTTACCTGATAGCTGATTGACGGACGAGCTGCCGGACTGATATCCTTACTGAGCGCATAACAAGCGTTCTCTACGTATGTTAAGACGCCCTTTCCGGTCGTCTGAATGTCCCTATGAAGAGCCATTGACACCTGGACGTATGATCCAAGTTTATCCTTACTCATACTGCTGCCTCTGTCTAGTTCCCGTCAATTCCCAAATGTCCATGTGAAGGGAAGAGCTACCCGGGTGTCACGGGCCTAGCTACAATGCGAAGCGGGATAGAGATTGAGATAAGAGCATGCAGGTTCGTACCGCACCATGCGGAGCTCCCTTAGTACCAATAGCTATGGCGAAAGAGGGAGTTTGACCAGGTTGGGCTATGTAGAAAGTAACCGAGTATGCGATTCAGCTAGAACGGGGAGAGAACCTCCCAGGAAAATGGAAGAGGGAAATGCCATAATGAGAGAAGCCCCAACCCACAGGTCTACTCTTGGCCTCTTTCGACCCCCATCGGCTTAGGACTCCGGCGTCGTCAGCCAGATCCGATATCATTTGGGGCCGATCCCAAGGTTGGGCTACCTGTGGTTTGGGGGTAGACCTTTGATGGTACAAGCGTGGTCGCGGTGGTCAGTCCGCAAAACCTCACTTAGACCAAACGACCGCCTTGACCAACCGTCAAATCCACCACAGCTCACAAGAATACACCGAAATTTCCACTAGAGAGGATCTACATCTACTCAAGAGAGCTTACTTCAGGCTGGGGGCTCTCGTATTATTCAAGAGATACCTCTTCGGGCGATGTTTTGGCGGGATTGAACAACTTGATGACGCTCGTGAGACATAGAATTATCACTTTCCCCGTTTACAGATACTGAAGGCTCTTACGATGCGACATAAAACCGTGCGACTGTGGAGGAACTAGGCTTTTGGAAAGATGCGCCTCGAATAACGCCTTTGCCCGAGACAAATCCCCATTATAGGCTCACATCTTCCAACGGAATACAAATGACGCCGACTTGAGCACGAATCGACCCACGCACGATTACCCTTCGAAGGATTTTCCCTGATCTCGCATTCCTCTGGTCAGATTAAAACTGTACAACGTTCTCGTGTATCATCTTAGCCGCATCTAAGGTCCATAATTTGCATCTATTGTCCCCCACTGCCCATAATGCGCACAGTTCTCGTGGGATGACCCGCACTGATGCTCTTTCCCTTCTTATTTCTGCTCTCATTGTCCTCTCTTTCATGCCTCCTTGGGTTTATCTCTTTATATACCGCATTTCAACGTCGGTTCTCGTTACCGTCGGTGTACTCGCAACAGCACGCCTCAGATCCAGATGTCTATTTCGACGGACATTCGCACCAGAAAGCGTATTTGAATATTTTATTTCTCCTTACGCGCTTTTGGATAGATATTTTGTGAGGGATACTGCCCATCATCCTCTCGCCTCGTTCTCTCCTGTTGGCTTCTTCGCTTAGTTCACTCACAACTGTGCCTTTCGATACTTCTTCGTCGCCCATTCATCCACCTCTTATTCTCGTTTAGATACTCGCTCGTATAATACGCTCTTCTCTGTTGCACCCTCTTCTTTCCTTCTCTTCGATCTCTTTTCGTTTCTATCTCTTCCTCTATCTCCCTGATCAAGTATGACCAGTCCCAGATTCTTCTACTCGTAACATCTACACCCGGTTCTATCCGCCTTCGCCGGTCAATCCTCCATCACTATCACCAACGGGGAGGACGGGAGTCGTGGTATGGTCCACCTCTGTACTCGTCTCCTCTTTCCCTCATTCTCGTCTCTTTTACGTTGACTGGATTAGTTCGTCCTCTCCTCAGCGTCTCTCATCATTCCCTCTCTCCTCTTGAGTTTTATGAAGGTCTCCGCGACAGTTAGGCATTCTAGTGTCGTCTTTGACCAGTCCTTGGTCGCTGGTACACAAGCTGCCAAGAATACAGCTCGGCTTTTGAATAGATCATTCATAGTAACACTATTATGGTATATCAGTGCCTCTGCCCCACTGGAGTCCTCCAGCCGCGTGCTCCGACTTGTAACTCAACGCGTACGGAGCACAGGATTCTTTGGGACGCCCATGTACAGCCTCACCCACTCATATTCATCCTCATAACCGGTCCGAAGAAGCGGTCCAAGACAGAGGCCAGGGGTACAGTGTAGCCAGTAGTCGATGTCAGAGAGGTCTCTGCCAAAGAGCAAGGATCTCCCTGCAGATCGAGATACTCACGACGGGGTCTTGTGTATGCCGCCAGTTAAAGGGCGAAAACGTCATAGGCAAGAGTAAGGTATAGATGGACGAATGAGTGGAAACAAACGAGGTAGTGGTGGAGGTATAAAAACACTCGAATAGTCAGACGCGATACCGCCTTAGAGCGGCCAGTCCATTCGCTCACTATGGCTCCCTATTCAAACGGTGGGCAAATCCCTGCCTTCATCTTTTTCTTCCCCTTGTTCATGCCTAGAATAGTGGAGAATTGAATGTAAGGTGGGTGTATTTGACAGGGAGCAGTGGATGTAGATGGCATGGATGAAAGCAGGAAAACTACCGCAGATCAAGGAAGAGTCGTGCCCTGGTCCTGCAACAACGTCATCTGACAAGGGTGAATGGAAAATGGCGGTCATAGGCCGAGCAGTGAAGCTATAAGAAACGCGTTTTAGAAACCAAGGGCGAACCGGGAAGAGGGATGGAACTAGCACATACCGTGGAGTGGCGGAAGGCAGTTGAACGTACCATGGGAACTGGGATAGCTGGTGGGTGAATGACATGAATACATACCGGAAGTTACTCCCACAGCCAGCCTGTCCTTGGGCGCACACCAACGCGGTCGCACAGCGGGAGGAGAAGTGAATAATGACAATAATGCAGCCAGAATGCAATAGAAGGAGCCAAAGTAGAAGCAATGTTCGCTACTGGTCCTTTCCAGTTGCAAGAACGCCCGTGAGCAAACTGTCGAGATGGAGACCGAAGGCCTGGCGGACGGAGGACGGCAGAGTTAATTTTGTTTCCGTGCTCTAATCTGTCAGAGTCCCTCAGAATCAGTAAACAAGAAAGTTGTGGCGAATGAGCACTCTTCATTGGCTGAATTCCTCGGTGGGCTCACACGTAGAATAGAGCTGCGACGAAATGATATATTCCAAAAATAAAAAAATAAAGGAAATTGAGCAGTATCTCGGAAGTAAGAAGACTCGTATCTATATTGTTCAATTTACCGACAGCCTGTGCGAAAGAGTAGACCTAGCCCGGCGTTGTAATATTTTGCGGTGGGCGCATCGAAGCTGGGATGCTGTGAAATAATCACTTCGGTATTGTTGAGGTAGATCTGAGCGCTAGATATGACCTGTTGCGGACCCGAAATCGACGATATTGGCGTCGGCGTCGATGTTGGCGTTGGGTCCAAGTGACGACCACAATAAAACAGGCGTGATCAATCACTCTTGGACCCGACGTCGTCGCGGTCGTCGTCTTTAACGACGTTGAGCCTGCACCTTCTAACGCGCTTCTAATTGCAAACTTATTACAGCCTGTACCTGTACAGCTCACCGCTTTGGGTGGCCAACACAATTTTGGCCTTGGTCGAATCGGCCTTTTGCTGCACCTCTCTCTCTCGACTACTGATACATTAGAGAAAACCGAAGATGAAGCGTCTGGCATCGAGATAAACTCGACGCTGGGATACTTTTCTCTTTTCTTTCTACATCGACTCGAATTTTTATTCTTTTTCGTGCGAGCGTGGGTAGCTAGGCGCGCTGGGACGAGCGCGCCCGGGTCTGTGCTGGGATTCTCAAGGTCTCTCGGTGGGGGATAAAAGACGGAGAGAAATCGACTTTGATTATCGTCCGTCTGGCCTCCCCCCTCCACTTTCCCTAGTCTCGACGAGCGTTCTACGAGGGCCTACTTTAGTGCCAACTACCCGTATCTTACACTTCCAAAGGTCAGTATCTCTCGTCTCCTCAAGCTCTTCCCCGTTGTCATGTCGTGGGCGCGCCTTTGTCCATCCTGGATGCCCAATCCTCGCAACGTCGATGGCCCCTCCTCTTCCTCTTCCTCTCCACCCTTATATCAATGCTGACACTCGTATTATCGACTCATTAGACATCCTAACCGACAATGCATAACCAACAACCTACCGCTACGCCGGGCATGCACATGGGTGCTGGAGGTGGAAATCGAAACACGAAGAACAAGCCTTACGATTCGCACGGAAAGCGAGAGTGGACGAACGGAATCTGCGACTGCTTTGGAGACATCTTGACCTGTGCGTAACCATCACCTTCTCGCCCTTTTCCCTTCTCGTTCCTCGTCCGTCCAGTTAGGATACCACCACACCCAGTTCCACTTGCTTTCTTCCTATTTCTCGTCATTTTACTTGCTCGATACTGATATACTCTTCTCGTCAGGCTGCATTGCAAGTTGGTGCCCCTGCATCGTCTACAGCCAGAACAGGAGCCGATACGAACATCTCGAACAAAGAGGATATCCACACCCTTCAGGTGGAGACGCTTGCAGCAGCGACTGCTTCTTGCATGGTCTCCTTACTGGCTGCTGTGGGCTCGGATGGGTCCTTCAGATCGGCAACCGCGAGAGGATTCGCAACAGGTATAAGATCGACGGCGGTTGCTTTGGGGATTGTATGGCCAGTCTTTGCTGCAACCCGTGTGCGCTTACCCAGGAGGCTCGCGAGTTGGAGCTCGAGGAACATAGCATGGTACCTCCCAAGAACTAAGGAGGTCCTGGGTTGGCGTGTTTTTTTTTTCTACTCTGTGATACAGTCGATAGACTTGGGCTTGTGCGTATTGCACTCTCGTGTATTTACCCCATAATCTCCTATACGAGTCGATAATACGTCTCGCGCCTCGATATCTGAACGTCTAAATGAAAACGATTTGTGACTCCACACCAATACTAACTCGATAGATCCGAGATTGAACGCACTAAACGGAATGGACGTGTCCGAACTTGGAAAATGAACGACATACACGCACCAACGATACTTTCTAATTAAGCCGAGCGGGCGATATCGTGGTTGCAGAGGTAATAATTGATGAGATAAGTAATGAGGTAGATTGAAGACGTTCATAGGAAACGATAGCATCTATTGTTGCCGAACCCGACGACTCTGGTCTAAGTTGGACCCAATACCGATATCGTCGACCTCGGACCGACGCCTTTTCATATGTGATTCGACATTCTCCAGACGGTCGCTACCTATGACAGTATTGTCACGGGAGAGAAATACGGGAGCAAGCCATACGATTCCGAGTGCGCCTTTACCTACCTTGGAGACCGCGTGATCTGTGAGTATCCGTATTCTTTTCGCATCGTCTCTATCTTGTGTTGTCCTTTCACATCTCGCATTGTACTAACACCCAGCCTTCCTTTCCTGGTGATCTAGGTGGAGCCTTGGCACTGCTAGATCGTCCGCGACTAAACCAAGACTCTCTACGCAAACCTCGAACAGAAATATTAGATCTACTCGTCCACTACTGGCTACACTGCTTCATCACTTCTCGTTGGGGTCCCTCCAGATTGGGTCTAGGTAAAAGATATGGAACAAGGAGAGAATGAAAGGTGCCCTCTGGAGTGACTTTCGATTCAGTTTCCTCCTGCAAGCTTATTTAGGAGATCTGAAAGCCGAAGGGTGAAGGGACCAGTATGCTTCCTCCATGATTGAGGAGGAATTTGGACCTTTTAGTCCTCTAACACGATATATTGGTCACTTAATAGACTCCTATTTGCCATGAGGAAGGGGAGGCTCATCTCCTCCTGGTACCAACGCGCTATTTTGTTTCAGTCGATGCTGGAATGTCCGTGTAAGCGCAATATTCCTGTCAGCGTGTATGCTGGAGGCGTAAAAATCATGTCTGAGTAGCATGCAAGTGCATGCCTCTTAATAATATGTCGCATTGGCAAACCTGGCAAGTATTCAATGATCGCACTACCAATTGGTGGACGTCGCTGATTGGCCCCTCTGATGGCTCGATTCAGCTTGCTTGTTCGATGTGTGCCGACTTTGACTTGTTGCCCCGCCCACCTCGCCACTGTACCCGAGTATGCAAGTAGCGCATATAATTCCAGGTACTTAGTCTGACCAGTTCGATAATACACTCTAGACGGAGATAGGAGTGAGGATGAGTAAAGCTCGTTGCATGTTATCGTTGCCATAATTGATAGCTAGGCAGGAGTGGGGACGAACGACGCGCCGGTGACCATGTAGGACAAAATGGGGAGGCGATGAATAAAAAAACATCTAGTTGACCTCTTATATGCGAGCGCTATATACCGTCCCATAATTGTCAAGACACTTCATGGAAAATAAAGATGTAACATCTCCAATAAATAGGATAAATATGCTCCGGATAAATACATATAGATAAATAAATAGAAAGACCGGCCCAGCGAATGAATAACTGCGGGAGGAGCGGTTACAACGACTAGACCGAGGAATCGAGATGATCATGAAGAACATCCTCCAAGAAGCACTTGCTGATCCCATTGTCCTTCTTCTTTAGCTCCAGCTCCATGAACTCTCTACTGAGCTCCTTGTCCAACACACGGTCCGACTGAGTGCAATCTTCTCCTTTATTGAACTTTTTGCACTCTTCAATAAGGTCGGAAACCGGGATCCAGGCAATCCCTTTGCCATATTCGTGGTCCTCCTTTCCCTCGCCGCTATATACGATGTATCTGAACCGCCTGTGTCAAAGAAAGGACGCCTCTACGTTTACTAACTATACACATACCCTGCGATAACTTCTGCATGCGCATTCTAGATAACCATAGCATCATTCATGGCTAGTTAGGGCTTATTCTGTCGCCTATGAAATGAATGCGTACCTGCTTCTTCACTTCGTCTGCGTAGTCCTTCAGGAGATGCATTTGCAACTTTCGATTGTCTCCACTCCTACCACAACTGTCAATTAATATCAACTGGGCGCAAAGTAACGTCCACTTACGAGCCCCCCCTGTTGGAGCGAATCCATTCAGACATTAGTATTCACGCACGGAGAATGAGTGTGCAGCACGCACTTGTATGTGAACCCGGCGACCCTTTCTGGCTCTCCTTTTTGGGGTTTTTTCTCTTTCTTATAGTCCTCAGTATGCTCCTTTTCCTTATCTGGGTTCTTGTGATATGACTTGGCTTGCAGAATGACGATGAGCTCCGTTGCAGGGGCTGCAGCTTTCCCCGACCCGCTCGCGTGCTCATCGGCAACTCCACCCACAAGCGTCATTTGAATCAGTAAATCAGTTCCGGATACGCCCTCTTCGGCTTGGGTATGGAAACTCTGATGTACGTGTCGGATAACGTGAAAACAATGGAAGAAAAATTGGAAATGGATGGCGAAACAAGGAGGGTACGTCAGTAATTTTAACACCATATAAGAGTAATCAACCGATTGGCATTGGTCGACTCAGAATACGTACTATTTTGCCGGCGCTCTTTCCTAGCTTGTACGCAAGTGTCTCGGTCAACGTACGCTCGTCAGGCATCCTGCCGTGGTGCAACTCGAAGGCTGAAGACATCTTCAAGATCTTTGCTTCTGCTTTCCCGCAAATGTCTTTGATAGCCTTTGCGTTGATTTGGGGGGATTCTCCACTAGGCATCGGTGGTACCGTTGGTGCTCGAGGTCTTTTGCTTCCTGATGGCTGTGGACTATTCATTGGTGCTGCGCTTACTAGAGTTGACGATCCGAGTAGAGATAAACATAGTAGGCGAATGAGTGTCGAAGAATGCATGATGATGGTGAAAGAAAAGAAAAAAGAAAAAAGTGAGGGGAGAAAGAAGTAATAAATCAAAAAAGAAGAATGAAGAAAAGTAAGGGGAGTGATCAACACTGAGGAGCTTACTCTACGGCTTGGCTGCCTCCTTTATAGGCATCCGCCTTTCTCCTGGATCTCGGCTACCAACAAAACGAGATTTCTGATAACTTGGCATTGAGCACCCCCACATCACCGCCCAAAGAATGCCTACATAGCATGCTTGTCTGAGTATTTGCGGTGTGTTATGCTGCCTGATGTATCTTCACTCGTGTCTGTGCCATCACTGAGATACCGAAGAAGGTATGCATGTGGTACTGTAGTCATTTTTAAGGCGCCGTTTCCGGTTTTGACCGTGCTCTGAAGCAGTCCTGTGCTTCAAACGGCGGTGGAGGGCGGTAGATGTACCCACGCTCGACTATGTGACAACTCGGTCTAAGCGCCAAGTGACGCTCTGTTTCCTATAGAAATAATCGAATGTGTAGCTCTTGTGCATCTATTGAGCTATGCTAATCTACTGATATTGAGGAGGTGGGATCGGCTGTTCCGTCATAGATCATAAGCGCTGTTCAGCCGACTACAAGTCAAAGATGATGACATATGACATAATCATTTAGAGCTTCGCCGGTATCCGTCCCTTCCCTTAGTATGTCGGTGCTACCTCTTCTCCATCGGCGCTACGTCCGTTCCGTGTGCTCCGTCGGTACTCCGTGTGCTCCATCTGCTCCATTTGTCTCCTTTGCTTCGTCTGCTCCGTCGGTTCTACCTCTGCTCCGTCGGTGTTATGTCGTCCCCGATCCTGACCGCTTATTTGTGCGGCCGCCTTTGTCTGCGTTCTGGAATGGCCTTTTCCCAATCATTGTTTACAACTTGTTTTCGACTCCTTTACCTATGGGTACGCCTGTTCGCGACGTGAGGATTGACCTAACGAGCTCTCAAGGAATAATTCTATCTCACTATTCCTCAATTGGGATATCACATGCCCCTCGACCATTTTTCACTCGGACACTTTCACCTCGTCTATACCAAATATTCGAATTACAGATGCTGGATATGAAAGCAACTTGCACCTCTTAAAAAGAAAGTCACCTACAGATATGTCTAGATTACCTCCGGCTACTGTCAGCCCAACGTTGGTACACAGATTCATTGTTGGTTGAAACTGGTGGCCCTTTCGGACGGAAGACGTCACATGCCATACCTCTTGCAGAAACGCTTTGGAACGTCGATATATCATACTCGTCCCGACACCGCCATCCACTTCGTCGGATTGGACGTGAAGTCGCGCGTCGGTTCTCGATCAATAGACTCAGGAAAAAGAAAAATTCATATATCCTACAGGGTCTGCTCCCTGCCGAATTCCTATGTAGGATATTTATTATCATAAAACTCAACCGAAGAATTGCCTAACGAGCAAGACATGCCGCCTCGCCCCTCGCCTTCAACCACTCAACGCCAGTTCCATCATCGATCCTCCTGCCAAAAACAACCTGGAGGAATGTTCTCATGTGTTGTAGGGACTACCATCTCAACCTTGATCCCAAGTCGGATAACATCGCCTAATTCATTGTGCGGCGAGGTTATTACGACTTTGGTACCTGCCTCAACGCTTCAACGCACTTGGAAATCGAGGGTTGAAGGCACCTGTAAGAATATCTCATATCCGTTTGGTGTGATCCTAACGTGCATCTGGTTTCCTGCTGTGAAAACTCCTATTAGTGCTGTCGTTTGACCCCGTATCGACCACGCATCCACATCTTCCTATATACCTCAACGTTATCTAGGCAATTATGGCCATAGCTGCACCGTCAGAGAGGGAAGTGCGGGAGTGAATAAAGCGGTACGATTCGAACCGGAAACCTGAGTGTCAAAGTACACCTGCTTAGATGCTTTGGAAACTGTGCATTCTGTGAGTCCTCTTTTTTCTTTCGTATCGTCCCTATCTCTTCCTTTTCTTTCCGCGTCTCGCGCCGCACTAACACCCTTCCTCTTTGGCGGACTAGGTGGAGACTTTACATTCCTACATTGTCTACAGATAAGAAATGCTCTCTAATAGTACCCCTGACAACGGTATTAGGCTCATACACGGACTGTTGGCTACACTACACCCTTCCCCTTCGTGTAGGGTCCTCCAGATCGAGTCCAGGAAGAGGATGAGGAGCAGATACAAGACGAAGATAGCATCTCGGGTGATCTTTCCCTTGATCTCTTCTATAGCTCGTGAGGTCTCACTCAGAGGAGCTGAGAGTCAGAGCGATTAGCATGCTTCCTCCATGGTTAAGGAGGAACTTGGCCGTTTTAGTCTCATGGTACAAGCGGCGACGAGTTTCTTCTTGCCCTCTCATGCACCTCGAGAACAGGGAATACTCTCCTCCTAGGAGTGACGTGTCCCTTTTGTCTCAATCGATGCCTAAATGTTTGCACGATCATAATCCTCTATTGAGTACGCCGGAGAGATAGTATACGCGTCCAAACAATTATGCGAACGCAGGCGCCTTATGAGTTTGTTAGATGGCGAATTCGACAAGTATTAAGGATCACACGACCAGCCAGTGGATGGAACATCATTAATTGGATCGGCGTATCGATTAGTTCTTTCAAATTCGCTCGTTTCAGCAGACGTCAACACTGGATTGTCGGCCCATCCACGTCATATTGTACTCTTGCATCAAGTACATGAATCCACGAGTAGTGCTTGTCATTTCGGTCGTTCAACCAGAGATACGGCGTAGATGGCAATGGAAACAAGGGCGAGTAAAGCTCGCTGCTGTCCCTGCCGCCGCAAATACCAGTTGGGTTGGTGTGGCTGATGATCGATGCACCGGTGATCCTGTGAGAGCTGAATGAAGAGGAGGTGAATGGATGAGATATGGGGTTAATTCAATAGATTCTGTCCTTTGATTGACGAGGATGTCATAGAAATATATACTATCTGCTATACATATAATAGATATGCTCTGGAGAAATACACAAATAGATTACCACCGCCCAGATAGATAAATTGCTATGGGCGGAAACAAATAAAGGCAAGAAGAAAGGTCACTGGGACTAGACTGAAACATCGAGGTGGGGGTGAAGAATATCTTCCAAAAAGCACTTGCTGATGCCCTGGTCCTGCTTCTTCATTTCTAATTCCATGAACTCTTTACTGAGTTCCTTGTCCAGCAGAGGGTCCGACTTGTCGCAGTCTTCTCCGTTGAATTTTTTGCACGCTTCGATAACATCCTTGAGCGGGATCCAGGCGATTCCTTTGGAATAATTGTGTCCCTTTTCCTGATCTGCTTTGCCGCTATATACGATATATCTGAACGACCCGAGTGTCAAAAGGAGATGTCACTACGTTTACAGACCACCCACGTACCCTACAATAACTTCTGTACCCGGATTCTAGACGATCATAAGATCATTGATAGTTAGTGAGGGCTATTATGTCACTTATAAAGCAAACGCGTACCTGTTTTTTTACTCTGTCTGAGTATTCCTTCAGGAGATGCATTTGTAACTTTCGATTGGGGTTTGATGTACTATTGAAAACATTCAATTAGCGTCGTCTTGGGACAAAGGAGGCGTCGACTTACGTATCGCCCCTATTGAAGAAGACCAATTCACGTATTAGTATCCACGCACGGAGATTGAAGGGGGAGGAGGAGGCGGTACTCACTGATATGTAAACCCAGCGACCCTTTCCGGCTCTCCCTTTGAGGGTTTTCTCGTTTTCTTCTTATAGGCCTCGGTGTCTTCCTTCTCCTTATCGGCGTTTTTATGATACGACTTGGCTTGAAGAATCACGATGAGCTTCTTCCCTGTTGCAGTGGCCCCAGACGAAGCCGAAGCCGAAGCGGTACCACTAGTCGCTTTCGACTTCGCCCTGGTTGTGGCTCCCTTCTGTTCTTTCGGAGTTACAGAAAGATCACCCAGTTTATGACTCAGATCGTCGGCAAATCCATCATCAAGCGTCATCTGAAGCAGCAAATCAGCTCCGGATACCCCCTCCTGAGCTTGCGTATGGAAACTCTGATATATGTGAAGCAACCGGTTGAAGAATAGAATGCCGAACGCGAAATGGGGAGAATAAGTCAGTATGGGATCCACTTGGAACCGATCTCTGTTTGGTCAACTGAAATTGACGTACGATTTTCCCGGCGTTCTTTCCTAGCTTGTAAGCAATGGTTTCAGTCAACGTACGCTCGTCAGGCATCCTGCCGTGATTCTCCTCAAAGGACGAGGACATCTTCATAATCTTGTTTTCGACCTTTGTGCAAACGTCTTTGATCGCCTTTTTATCGATCGGGGGGAATTCCCCCCCTGGCATCGGTGCTGTTGTCGGTGTTCTAGGTGTTCTGCTTCCTGATGCTACTGGTGTGTTCCCTCCTCCTCCTGTGTTCATTGGTGCCGCGCTTACTGTGGTCGATGATCCGAGTATAAATATACATAATATGTGGACGAGTGTCGAAGAATGCATCGTGGAAGTGGAAAGAAAGAAAACAAAAGGGAGAGAGAAGAAAAATAATAAACCAAAGGAAAAGAATGAAGGAAAAAAAGAGGGAGAGTGGTCAACACTGAGGAACTTGCTCTACGGCGCGACTGCCTCTTTTATAGGCGTCCTTCCTTCTCCTGAATTTCGGTTAGTGACAAACCAAAATTGTGATAATCAATCTTGACGATGAGCATTCCCACACTGGCACGTTTGGATCGTAAAATACTTGCAGAGCATGCGGACGTAGCTGTTTGGCAGCTCAATACGCTATCCAATGTATCTTTGCTCGTAGAAAGTGCTCACCTGTGTAGTCCCCGAGGGCAATGGATACCGAGGAAAGTACCCGAGCCATGCGGTGCTACAGTCATTTGTGGAACCGCGCTTTCCGATTTTGGTCATCCTCGGGACCATGATTACCGATGCTTGAAGACGTCAAATCGCTTCCGCGGCTGTCCATGCGTCGAATTTCTGACAATGACAATGAAGGGAGATAGAGATACCCACGCCTCTGCATCTGAGAAGACGGTCTAAGCGCCGGGCGACGATCTGATTCCTATAGGCCAGTTCTCGCGCATAAAGTTTGCGTAGCTACGGACGGTAATTAGCTTAATCAATACTAATATAGGTGCTGTGGAGCCGATATCAGCTCATAGTTACCGATATTTGAGCCACTGTAGTTCTCCATAGTATCCAGTGCCTCTAGTTTCTCACACATATTGTCTGTGCGATTACCGACGGTGATTAGCTGGAGCTATGCTGGCCCACTCATATTGGGGCCGTGGGAGCCGCTGACAATTAGCTCGAGCGATGCTTACCCGCTAATATCAGTGACTACGAGACAAGGGAAGAGGACATATACCATAGCACCGTTCGTCCGTTCGGGGTCTTTGCGACCGGTTTCCAGCCAAATGACCGAGCAGTGTTCCATGTCGCTCCCCTTGGCGCTATGTCGTAAGTAATCTCGCTAATGCCGGTGTTATCCGTGTTTATTCCCTTCGTCCGCCAACTTCGCCACTGACCAAGCTGAGCTACATGCGTTTAGCCTCCTTAAGCGAAATCACCTGTGACACCGACCACCGCCCACCGCCCTTTTGTGTCATCGGTAGAGGTCTCGATCTCGTGTAGAACTCTCCCTTTCAACTTTCTTTCCCCCCCCCCCCTCCTCCCTCTTTCTTCCTGTCGACTGGTTTACCGCGGTCCAGCCAGGCCAGGCCATTCCAGAGGCCATTCTGCTAAAGATCAGGTCAGATAACGAGAAAAAAGGAGGCACCTCTAGCCTTCTGAGGGTCGATGACCCTGCAAGGCAACGCCGAACAGGGCAGGGTTGTTCAAAGTGCGTCCCTTTGTTGACATCGCCGCCACCAAGTTTGTTCCCCACCTTGTCCTCATTGTGACACTATCGAGGCATGAACCTGGTTGCTCACTTGCAATACACGATTTGTACACCGTTTAGACGACTTTTATTCCGCTCAGAACTGTCTCGGATTTTTCCAAGTTCCGCCGACCCATCCAAAGCCTCCTATTCTAGCCAAATTCTTACCAGCAACGACAGGAAAAGGACATGACGACTGACCGCAACGATTCACTGGTTCTCTATCACTTGGACAATCTTCGTTCATTGCGCGTTTTATGGCTCCTGGTACAGTCCACACACCTCCGATGCGACCGAGCTAGACACTAATCGACATCTCGGCCTCTCAGGAAGAGTTGGATATCCCGTTTAAAGTCAAGGTACCCAATACCTCTTTATTCACGAGTATCATTATGGCCAACTTTTTCAGGCTTTCAAGCGTACAGAGGTGCACCTGGCCCAGCCCTAACTCGAAGCCGTCCATCCGATGGGCAAGCCTCTTGTCATCGCGGATGGAAACTTGTTAGTTGCGGAGACTGGAACTGTAACAGGTGACGTACCATAGCACACTATATGCTGGCGATATCACTCATCAACCTCAGAATACCTCCTGGAAACGTATGGAAACGGAAGGTTCCAACCACCACAAACTAAGCAAGCGAACTCAAGAACTCGTACTGTTAGTCATAATATATCCGTTCTCCTAACTATTGACGCGGTCGAGCAGACCCTCACCTTGCAGAGGGAACATTGATGACTTTCATCGTCAACAACTCCCTATTCACTATCCTTCCTACAAGGATACCTTGTTTCTCAGACTGAATAGCTCGACCCATCATGAACGCAGTCAACACGACCCTTGTCCTCTCAAATATCGCCAAAGCAGCTGATATGGCAAGTCCTTTGATCCTCATTTTCAAACTACCGATGCGTTCTCTGATTGATAAGAGGCTCACACTTCGCCTAGATTGAGAAAGGTCTCACCGAGTCGCCTTCAGGATGGACGGATGGATCGGTGGCACCGAACCCACCTCTGCCGGTTTTTAATCATACTCTTCCCACTCGAAAGTTTATTATTCTTTGCGTTGGGATCCGACAAAAGTCAGAAACGAAGACGAAAGCTTGGATTCGAGTTGGTCCACGATCGACCAGCGTATAAAGAGAGAGGGTATGTGTGGTTCGTTGGCGTTGGTTTACCTATCCCGTTCTGATCGACATCCTCTCGCTCTCCAGGCTCTGAGGAAGGCTGGAGAGGATAAACCCGACGAGAACTGACCAGGGTTCCTAACTGAGTCCATAGACTCGGGGCCCGACCCTCAAATATAGTGCAACGAGCGTAATTTCTCTTCGTGATACGACTATAAATGGCCTTTGCTTACCGACTGTATCTATGGAACATGATACACGGTGTGGAGAAATACAGAACTGGTGTTTGCTTACAGGGAAAAGTGTAGCTAAGCTTCTCTTGTGAACCTACAACGTTTCCAGCGTGCTCACGGGCATCACACATCAGACGTACGTACACTTGGCCGGAAATGTTGGCTGACGTAGTTTCACTCTGTAGAGAACTTGCCATCTTACCAATGTCCGATCAATCGCGAGTGGACTTCCTCGAGAACCGGTTTCTCCATAACCGGTTCCGAAGAGGTAGCAGGTTGGTTCCCATGACCTTCGACAACTCTTAAAACCTCCCTTTTCCGCCTTGTTTATTCGATTCAATTAAAATAATCCCAACTTTACCACTCTGCTAGATAGAACAGATACGATGAGCGAAGAAACCGCAAAAACGCCTTCCGGCCTGGTCTTGCATCATCTGGAAGACTCGCGCTCACAACGCGTATTGTGGCTCCTGGTGAGTACGTGAGCCTTGGACGATAGCTGGATGGTGTAAAGATATCAGATTCTGTGATTCTAACACCGTACATCCCTAAAGGAAGAACTTCAAGTACCTTATACCATCAAGGTATGTCGTCCTAATATCGCAAAGAGAAGCAAATAACAAAGTTCTGTAGCACTACAAGCGAACCAAGAGTGGACTTGCTCCGCGTGAGCTAAAGGCAATTCATCCCCTGGGCAAGTCTCCCATAGTTACGGATGGAGATCTGACGATTGCGGAAAGTGGTGCTGTGATTGGTAAGTGGTCCTCATTCGTCTAAATCTACGCCTTTCCTAACGCCCGCTCAGAATACCTCTTGAAAAAATATGGGAATGGCCGTTTTGAGCCGCCCTCGAATAGAGAGGCAGAGCTCAGGAATTCCTACTGTGCGTCAACGTTTTACTTTTTGTGGATTGTACTGAAATAGGGCTACAGATAGTCACTTTAGTGAAGGGACCATGATGCCGTATCTCGTAAACTTTCTCGTCTTCACCATCATTCCACGTCAGGTCCCTTGGTTCCTTCGCTGGCTAATTCGACCTATTATGGAGAAAGTCAAGAGTGTAATGGTCCTTCCAAATCTCTCAAATGCCGCGGACATGGTAGGTCTCACCACCTCCCTTAGGATATGAACTTGTCTCTTAGGCTTAAACTTTTGACAGATCGAGAGAGACCTTGGACAATCGTCTACAGGGTGGATCGCCGGAGGTCCTGAACCAACCTCTGCAGACTTCATGATGCTCTTCCCACTTGAGGGTCTTCCGTTCGCATTAGGGAAAGATAAACTAGGTCCAAACACTCGAGGCTGGTTAGAGTTGGCGCATAAGAGGCCAGCATATGCGAGGGTAGGTGACATTTCCTTTCTGATTCAGTCACTGGCTTTTAACTCCATATCAAGGCGCTCGAAAAGGGTGGAAAATACGCGTATGCGAAACTATGAGTCGGTAGGTGGACCAATTCGACTTCTGGTTCGTCTTTGATGACTGGGCACCAAACTCTCATCTTCGGTGTCAGCCTCGTCAATGTGTCCCATATAGAACATCGGGTTTGATATTCATTGGAATCGAACCGAACGGCTATTCCCGTCATACAGAACATGCGACGGCCCTTGCCCTCTGAGTTGATACTTCCCTGCTCCCTCATTTATCTTAGTCCAGACCGACCTTGGTCAATGTTGCGTATCCACGATTAAAGCGGTGGATTCCCTTCTAATTTGCCATGTCCCCCTTGGAAAAGCTTGACCTTTGAGCCATGCGATTCGAAAATTGCATTCGATATTCATATTTCATAGCGGCATAGATGCATGAATTACGCCGTTCTACGCTTCTCTACTGTCACGCTCCCTACCAGATCATGCCATATGATCCAGACTTGAACCCTGACCACATCAGGTCGTTGATGCCCGCCCTGAACAAAACGTATACACTATGGCAGAATCGTCTTCAGCCACTGCTATAATAGTATCTTCCATCCTAGGTGATACCGAGGGGACACTGGAAGGATCCGCAAGCGGTCAATGGATTCCAGTAGTTCAATGTGATGCGCGTTTTTCGGTCGAATCAGTACGTTAAAACTATTCCATACGTAGTGCTCTCTGACCTATTTGTGGTTAGCAAGTTTGAACGTGTGATTACGAATCTGATTCGACATCCTGAATTGACGAGCGGCTTGATTCTGCGCGCGGATATACTTTCCGACGACACATTCGAACTCTCAGATGAGCAGAGTCATGAAACCGAGTCGATAATTCAGGAAAACCCCCGTCACATGGCACCCTTGGTCCCGGGCTATGAGCTATTTCGGCGTATTCGTCGACGGCTAGTACCAAAGGTCCCTCGTCGTGACCCGGAATTAGAACAAGACTGTAGTCTACTGCAGAGAAGTGGCCGTCCTGACGACGTGGTGGTCCTCATGGTACCCCTTCTAAAGGATGGAGAACGTGTCCCTCATTACCATCCAGATGTCGCGGCGATCGCATTTCGATATATCCCCGCATCAGACAATGAGAGTGCTGAGAAATTAGATGCGGAAGGACGGTTGAGACTCGAGATAATCGCTAGCTTGGGGAGTGAAAATACCGCGCTGGATACCGATTCACGTCTTTTCAAGACCTGCAAAGTGCTACTTACAACTGCAGCGAAGCACAGCCAGGGTCTTCATAATGGCTATGCTAAAAGGATGCATCATGACACAGTTGTCCCGCGTGAAATATATCAGGATCTGTACCAAATCATGAAGGAGAAGTACAAACATCTCAAGAATGAATGGGCCGAATCCACGGATCCTACCAAGAATGTTTTCGAGGTATGGTGTCTTCTACAACGGTTACTCGTAGTACGAAATGAGAGGTTTAACCGCGCCCTTAGGATATCGCAATCGCTACCTTCCTTATACTACTATGGAAAGACATATACGAGGCTCGAGAGTCTAACGAAGAGCGAAGATGCGGCCAACCACCAGGAGGATTTATTGACATGGGGTACGAGATTCACTATACAGTATATAATGTCTGACCGGCCATCAATTTAGATGTGGAGCTGGTCTCCTTGTTCATATTCTTCGCTCGGAGGGCTATGAGGGCATTGGTATTGACGTGCGGGCTCGCAAGTCGTGGAAATATTACCCAGAGCAGACGCAAAAACACCTCTTCGCTTTTACACTCGACCCACTGGAACCAACCTTCCCTTCTTCTGACATCTTCAAGCCCGGTTGTTTCCTCATCGGGAATCACGCAGACGAGCTTTCACCATGGCTACCCGTTATTGCTTCTCTAGTGGAAAATGCGGCATACATGTCCATCCCATGCTGTTCGTGGGCATTGGATAGTCGCTTCTATAGAAGTGATCCACAATTATATCCACCACTCGGCGCTTCGTTGATGGAAGCGGAGTCTCAATTGGAGAACCGATTCGGCCCCTCAAGAGTCAGTGTTTACAGAGCATATCTCTGCTGGTTAATGGCGCTGTCGAAAGAATGTGGGTTTGAATCCGAGATAGAAGCCCTACGGATTCCAAGTACGCGCAATTGGGCTATCATTGGTGAGCATCTGAAACGGTATAGGAGTTAATCTGACTTCTTCCAGGTAGAAATAAGATTGGAAGTGTAGATGGCCGTGAGAAAGCGAAAGAGATCCTTGCTGTAGTCGGAGAACGGAAGCTTTTCAAAGCTCGGGAGGGCACTAGCTCTCATTCTTAGGTCAAACTATGAGTACTCAAATGAATATCAATATTCTATATAGATGCGCGATTTTAGCCTTGCTTCTTAGCTCCAAGCTCTAAAGCGATACACAAACCCAAACGGAAATAAATGCAAGCCACTTGAACTTTACCAGCTCGCCAGGATGCCGCGTGCTGGCAACTCTCGACCGCGATCGCATTCTTATACGGGTCCCATTAATGGTGGAAGACCGAATCCAATGGTACAGACTCAGCCTCCACCTTTCCATCCAATCAATTCGGTCATCAGCGATGAGCATCGGGCCGCGCACAACTTAAGAGTCCTCCAAAGACATGACCCGTCTATTCGAATCATTCACGACCAGATTCCATATGCTGTTATTCGGTTAATGAAGCCTCGAGGAGCAAGTCAGGCGGATCCTGACGACGACGCCTATTGGGAACATCAGTTAGACGGGCCAGAAGGACCTTTATTCTTCGTCGAAAGGTACTATAGGTCATGTTGTGTCGTATGTGGTGGACATGGGTGCTGAAATCTCACGTTTACGCCAATTAGAGAAGCAGATTCGTTAGACTCAAGACTTGGATTTGTGATTCTTAACACGAAGGACATCTTTTCTTGGATACAAATCATGCACAGGGCAGACGAAATCGAATTTTCACCCGAGATGGCGATCATCGTGCCGTCTGGTCGTCAGGATGGTAAGTCCTGGCTTAAAGAAACATCGAATTTCGTTAATTTCTTGCAAGTCATGTGGCCTGCGTTTCTCATGAAAGCGTCTGATGGTCTTTATACTTCATTTATTATTCGTTTACTTGCCAGGTGAGTGTAGATAGCTGATCACCTTGCGTTTATTGATGGTCAAAAAGATGTCACTTATTACTGAAATACGGACTCGAGTGGCCAGATAGATGGAAAGGCGGCCAAGGAAAACTACCAGAACAGCACGTACCAGATCCTCAATCTGCCTCTCATGAACGGTTTGCCGGGAGGCCTTCGAAGGAGACTGACATACTCAGCATGCTTATGGTTGGCTCCCAGATCACGGAAATAGAAAGGGTAGCTGAAGAGATTGTGAGAGTCGTCATCGCGGGGGGCACTTGGTGTCGAAACGAGTACATCGCTCCCGAAAACGGATGGCCTGCCGATTGGGAGGCACCGAAAGGGACGACGAGGGACGTTTGGGGCCCAGTCAAAGCGAACCCAATACCAGAAGAGACGACAGCCGCTCGCGCCACACTTACTACACACAAAGACTCGGCGGATACAGATCCTCGGACAACTTCCATTCCGACGTTTAATCCCATCGTGATTTCGGCCTCTGAAGAAACTGTGAAGGAATCGGCTATTCCTCCACTTCAATATCCGGTACCTGTCGTGAACGAGAGAAAGGTTGTTCTTGTTCAAGCCCAGATGCTCCAGCCTACGCATGTTCATGGACGAGTTCTCAATAACGACGTACTCTCGACCCTCCTTCATATGCCCCGACAACCACCTCTACGATACTCAGAGGATCTACACAAAACACCGACCCCTTCCGACTTTACATCACTGCTGCCGGACTCCTCTATATCGTCGACGTCCTCTCGACCAGTTACGGACTCCTCGTCGGCTCAGTCAAAAATGATGCCGACAAAGCAGAAGCAGCCACCTGTAGCATCTCCTAACGAGAGAGGAGCATCCCGCCGTAGCAAAGCCAAAGCGAAGAGAGCGGCATCATCATCCCGCATCCAGGATGAACTCCTCGCGAGCTCGTCAGCCGCAGAGTCCGAGAGCTCGATGGTGGAAAGTGACGAACAGGACGTCGACAATCATCCTACGCCTCGTATCCCACTACCACCCATAACAACCAACGTGCCTCCCTCTCGGAGTGTAATGTCGACTCCAGCGCCATCTATATTGGGTACTCCAGCTTATACTATTGTCGACGACCGACTCTCGGATGACGAAGAAGCCGCACCTCCATCCAAGGCGGTGATACCTGAACCCTCCGCAGTTCAGCAGCCTATGGCAGAGCCTAAGAAAGAGAAGAAAGGAAAGAAAGCCGCTAGATCGGCTTCACAACCACCGCAAGCATCACTGCCAGTACCCCCTGGAGGATTTGTCAAGTATCATCAAAAGGGATATATACCGCAGAATACCGAGGAGAAACCCATGGTCGACGTAAGCCTGATGCATGAGGTGGTAGTCTCTGGTATATCGAAACTCGACAAGGGTGATGGTTCGCCTTTTCCGGTATTGGAGAGAAACGACTGGATCCGCGAGCTACTTCAGCTCATCCACGTAAGTTTTCTCTTGGGCTTGTTCATTTATTTATTGGTTCTCTTGACTTATTCGATCCCTCTTTTCTCCCGTTCAGACCAATAAGGAGTTCGTCGACACTATTTATTCAGATTACAGAAATCGCCAATCCCAGGCCTAATCCGTACTTGTCCTAATAATGTAGCTAGCTTGACGGCATCTCATGGAAGCTATTTCCTGCTGGGTTTTCTCTGACATGTATCACTTGTAGCTCCATCCACAACCTATTTGTACCTCATATTCACTCAAGACATTCATTCAATAATTCTTTGTAATCCGTAGAACCTACTTCCAGGCTGATGAAACCCATTCCCCGATGTAGTGGCGTTAGCGTGGATCTTGTACGTACGTTTCGCGAAATGTCCCAAGATGTAATGCTAATCAGACAGCTGGTGGGCCCAATCGGATTCAGACGACGTTGAAACTCGCTACAAGGAATCAGAATTGCCAAAGGCGCGTAGGCCAAACTTGGACCTGCCCTCCACCTTCCGGAATCAGACCCCGAACAAAAATGAGCCATGGCGAACTGACTAACGAACGTACAACACTACTCGAAAATCAAAGTAATGGTGCTCAAGCCTTTGACGGCAAGTTTGACCCTCGAAATCTCTCTTCGAGGAGGCGGCGTGGTATCCTTGCGGGGCTTTGGTTAGGAACATTCCTAGGCGTGATTATTCTTATAAATTCTTTTATTATCTTGGATTTGATGCTTTTCGTAGGCTATGAACAGTAAGCTATTTTTGTTATTTATGATGTCACGCGACAACTTGGCCTTGGAAGATAACGAGGATTTGCTTTCTCCATGAACGTAGCTACAATGGTCGCAGCCCGTAAGTTTCAGTGCTTTTATTCTTCGAACCAAGCGCTAATGGCCCGCAGTAATGTCAGCCATCGCATCGAGTTACTCCTCCGCCAACCAAGCTTCCTGGATTGGTACCTCATTCCTTCTCGCTACTTGCACTTTCACGCCACACTATGGACGATTGTGTACAGTGTTAGGTCGTCGAGGTGCCCACCAAGTTGCGATCATATTCGCCTCTCTAGGCACTCTGGGCTGCGGAGTAGCACCCGGGATGAAATGGCTCATAGCATCTAGGTTTCTCGCTGGCGTGGGTGGAGGAGGCTTATTCGTTACCACTGGGTCTGAGTCGTTAGCTGGTCACGTCCGAGCCAAAGCTAACTGTATAGGGATATAGGATCGTCACATCTGATATGTACTCGATGAGGGTGAGTTGATTATCTTTCTTCTGTGCACTACTAACGCTGAAGTAGGATCGGAGCTTAACTCAGGGTATTGCTTCAGTTGTGAATTGTGTAAGTGGGCGCGTACAATGCATCGCAATTTTACATATTTCTTGAAGTCTGGTCTTGGAATCGGAGGATACCTCGGAGGAGTGATCATGGACAGGTGAGAAAACTCACCATCGTATCTAATTCAACTTATGACACCCTTTTTTAGGATTGGATGGCGCTGGGCATTCTTGATTCAACTTCCCTTTTTTGCTCTTTCTTTCCTCCTGACTACCACTCTTCTCAACTACAAGACACAGGTACACCCACTACGTTGCATTAGCGCGAAATTGCTTACACAGTCATTTAGGGAGGTAGCAAAAGCGCTAGTGATACTCTGAAGCGAGTTGACTATGGCGGTGCTGTCACCATGCTGATATTTGTATGTCAGTTGAAATTACTTTAGGTTTATATACTAATATAACGTCCTCAAGGTTGGAAGCATCCTTCTTTTGCTATCATTCAGATACAACTCAGGTTATGAGGTTCGTTCTTTGCCCTCATATGTAGTCCCTACTGAGATCATCTCCAGTGGTCGCATCCATACGTCTATGTGCCATTGATGACGGGAATTCTTTCGCTCATCGCTTTCGTAGTCGTCGAACTATTTCTTGCTCCTGAGCCGGTTATGCCCCCTTTTCTCCTCCATCAGCGAATACCCATTCTAGTCGGATTGAATAACGTCTTGGTTGCGGTATGCAACTTCTCCCTTACCTATTTCTTTCCGATGTGGTTCGAGACAGTCAAATTGACCACTGCAAGCGAGGCGGGTACGTCGACGAGGGGTAATCGGCTATTTGAATTCTTACAACCCTACCTTTCCAGGCGCACATATCGCCCCGAATAGTATCTCAATGTCTCTAGGGTCCTTGTTCGCAGGGTGCGTCTCGTACTTAATAGGCCTATGCGCGTTGACTGTCTCATTAGATGGTATATGCATCGCACTGGGAAATACAAAGCTCTGAATATCATATTCGGCATTCTACCAACCATTGCGGCAGGTTACATTGTCTCACTCGATGAGAGGAGCAACAAATGGAGCCAATGGCTTAGTATTGTGAGTCTTCCGTAACATATGGTTTGATAGGTTTACTTAGTTACTAGATCCCTCTCGGATTCGGAAACTCTGTCGTGCTACAAACAACTTTGATTGCTCTCCTCCTTTCTGTAGATAGTGAGACGATCGCCTTAACTGCTCTACCAATGACTTACCAAAAAAATTTCACAGGATATTCTATGGCTGTTTCTATAGGATTTGTTCAGCTCTTTAGTGGGTTCGGCCAGGTATTAGGAGTGGCAATTTCTTCCGCTATCTTTCAAAGTCTCCTTGGTCGCGAGTTACGCTCCAGGCTTCCTGGACCTGGATCCGAAAAGGTATTTTGTTTACATCTAGATCTTATTCGGAGCTTGACGTTGTCAAACTGTCTAGCTTATTGAACAGATTAGAGAGTCTTCGGAGGTCATCCGTCAGCTACCCCCGGAACTACAGCGGCCAGTAAGAGATGCTTATGCGGTCTCTCTTCGTGCAGTCTTCATACTTGCCGCTTGCTGCGCATTTGTGGCTTTCTTAGCCAGGTTTCCGGTGCGTTCAGTCGAATATTTGAGGTGTAGAATGATCCTCACTATTAAGTAGATTCCTGAGCTACCGATGGATCAAGGTGACGAGGACTGTAACGCTGCCAGTGATTTGGATCAAGATGGTCAAAGGAAAGCCTCGTCAGGTGCACCACCACCAAATAGCTCACGTGTGCCTTCTCCCAACATACAAACGGGTGGAGATGTTGAAAGAGATATTAGAGGAAGGCCCATTGACCTTCTGGATGAAGACGAGGAAGGAGAAAGATTGGGAGGGGACTCGAGCCCCATTCCCATTCCTTCACGTCCTGGTTTCGATCGTCGCTTGTCGACATATCAAAATACACTGATGGACGTGGAGCGTGGCAGATCTGCCCGGCGACTAAGAAACTCGAAACCGAGAGAATCGTTGTGATAGTCGCCAAAAGCTCGTATAGATAGCCATATTAGCATTTTTGGGAATAAATTATAGTTGAATCCTTTCATTTGCGGATCGTTAATATTCTCGTAGCTGCTGCCGCACTAGTTGGCGAACTCGGGTGGTTGTCGTGGACAGCTTCTTGAACCACCACCTCTGCCCGAAAGCTTTGGACATTCCGCTGGGCACTGGCTAGTCTCAACGAAAGGCCGTTTTATGGATGGAGAAACTCGTCAGGACCAAACGCTGAACTCCAACCAAGTAAAGAAGGCATCACATAATATGGACCAGCTTAAGGATCATCTGTATCGGGCGTTCTTATCCGGAGAGACTGCCGACGTTCTACTACGTGTATCTGGAAATTGGAACGCAGTCTATAAGCTTCATCGAATCGTGCTCACCCAAGCCGTAGGTGCCGCGGCAGACGCGTCCCATCCGTTCACCCCTGGAGGTGCTGATTCGCTCCTTGTTGTCCAGGACTTTTTCCATTCCTTGTTCACCTCTGGATTCGTAGAGGGCAATCCAAACGTCACTTCGGCCCACAACGAAGTTCGAATCCGGTTCGATCACGATCCAACCATCACACGAGCAGGTAAGCACGACCGTCACCGTTGGAATATACGACTCACATTGTTTCATAGCGTTCGAGTACGTTTCCCATTCCTGCCCCGTATACTCGTCAGAAGTGACTCATCGACCCTGAAAGGATATGCTTGGCACGGTTGTATGGCGGCGGCCCTCCTTTATGGGTCTGCCCATCGCTCAAGGCTACCGTCCATGATCCTCTTACGCCAGCCCACATGCGCCCGTTCTCGGAGAAACCAAAGGTTCCGAATAATCACCATCCTTGCTCGCCTCGGTTTCTTCTTTCCCTTTTGTCGACGGCGTTTTATCTTTCGATCACCAGCCTCACTACAGAGGTATTAAGGCTGATTCTCTCGACTATCGGACCGTTGACAGTGGTACGATACCTAGACTATGCGCTGGGGAAAGGTATAGGCTCTCCAAACTCCACCTTTGTGGAGCCAGAACGTGCCGTCACATTGGAAAATGTTGGAGAAGACACTGATTCAGAGTCAATATCGACTGAAAATACACATGGGGCTAATACTGGTGCCACGGAAGGGAGCTACTCTTCCGAGGAAGACGATCTGAAGCAGAGCGAGATCACGACTCTTGGAGATAAAGGAAGAGATGCGCCCTCTTATCTATATGGATTTGTTGGGAACAAGATTGGAGAGGCATGCGCCACCTTTTTAGCCCGCTGGGGCATTGATCTGCTCCACGAAGAAGAGGACCAACGGACCAACCCTTCGATCTTCGCGCCCAGTCCCCTCTTTTCAACTCCCTTAGGTGTCCCTAATCCTGATATATTGACATCGAATGCCAGCAGCTGGCGTTCGACTTCTCCTAAATCCCGGATCTGGTCGGAGGGCCTGTCTCCCGAGTGGGTATACGGCGTTCTCAGCTCAGACGAACTGTTCGTCAGAGATGAGACCAAGCGATATGAAGCTGCAAAGAGGGTCGTAGAGATGAGAAGGCGTCTGAAGGGCATCGTTGAGAATGAAGAGACCTGGTGGCACAAGTTGTTCAACGAGGGAATATACTATTCTCATTTTGTGAGTTTATTCCATTCAGTTACTGGTGTTTAATTGTGACTTACCCTGTCGCAATGCAGAGCTGGGACGAGTTGTCTCGTCTGTCAGAAGACATTTCCCCGACCACGAATAAACCATATGTTTCACTTTCACGCCTTCAGACGGCCCACTGGGCTTTCTCCTCCATGCGTCATCTTGTGACGAAACG
>WSTS01000066.1:27470-41832 GCA_019627755.1 Serendipita sp. 411 | reverse complement strand
CATTACTGCGAAATTCAGGACCACTGCTTACCTGAACGCTGTGAAGAGGGACGGGTCAACGTGAAAACCGCTGGCCGTTGGAGGAAGAAACCGCCTGTGATTAGAAGGAAGCGATGCCTAGAACATAGGCGTTACGTTGCGTTTTGGATAAGAAACTCCCAGCTATTCCATCAACGACGCGCGACGGTGGCTCACGATCATCAGCAGCAGCAATAGAGCAACCACACCTCGGTGGATACCCCAAAAAGCAAAAGCAAAAAGAATATAGACTAACGGTATAAATCCTGAAACTGAAAATCTATGTGTCAAGTGATGGCTTTGCTCTTCGCAACACTTTGACCGCGAATGGGCAATTCAATGGGAGGCTGGACTCCGTCCATGGCGGAGCCCACGCGGGCAATGGCTGTGGGAATCGCCTCGTTCAAATGGGAAATTGGGGGAATCGATATGTCTCTCTCTCGCGAGCAAGCTCGTCTGACTGCTAAAATGCTCAGCATCTCACATATCCGATTCTTCTCAAATATAGGGACACATCATCCCGCCCATCGGGTCCCACGGGCCAAAAAGGCGGGACCCAAAAGCAAAAAAGCTGTTACGCCTCTTTTCCTCCTCTTCCTCTTCCTCCTCCTCGCCTATCTTCCCTCTCCGATTCGTCCAAACCCGCTCCTTTGCTAAAAGGTTTTCAACTTGGACCGCACCCGCACAGCACCTCCTCTCCCACACACACACTAGCACACTAGCACGACGGGTTTGTTTTTTCCAACTCCAAGTTGAGGAGTAGCAGAGAAAGAGCAAGGAAAGATGCCGCGCTATGCGATTATCGATGATACAGATCCTCTCATCACATATACGGGCAACTGGCAAGTCATCCAAAAACCAACGGGTTCATACTCGCCAGAGTATAACGGGACCGTACATGCGACCAACGACCCAAACGCGACAATGAGTCTCAATTTCTGGGGTACGTTTCGCTCCCTTTACCCATCTTACGAGATCGCTTCCGCCCGATACGGACCAAGTGACTAACCCTTTCTACTCATTTCCTTAATCGACCATTGTCACGCGGGCCGCTTCTCGCAACTGAATTTTTCGATTCCAACTCAACAGGCACCGTGATAAACGCGTACGGAACGCTCGACTCCCCTTCTAGCAAACGCGTCCCTTCGAGTACTTGGCAACTCGACAGTAGCGACGCAGTCAACTTTAACCAATCTGGTACGACACGGTTAGACGATCCGTCCATCGTCTCCTCCCACGTCTCGGTCTTTCGGTCCGGGAAAATCCCCGATGGCCAACACCATCTTTCTATGAAAGTCAACAATATGCCTCTGGATGTGCATGGAGAGAAACCGATGTTTTATTTCGACTTTTTTGCGGTTCTCGCTGGGGATCCGATCTACGTGGAGAATGTCATTTTGGACGATACGGATACGCAATGGAGTTATGATAGTGGATGGACAACGAATAAAGCCACGGGGACCTATCGAGAGTCGCAGCATGGGTCGCCGCCTGGGGGAGGCGTGACTTCACTCGGATTCCATGGTACGTGCCATGTGCGCTCCTCGTATCGCTCTGTATTCGAGCTAAACAAACTTTTGTTCTTCGTCTGCTTCTCTCAGGCACAGAGATTACCGTGTATGGTACGCTCAACGGGACCTACAACCCAAACGCCACTTTGGCCTATTTTTCCATCGACGAGGGAATCCCCCACGCCGTCTACCTCCCAGACATCACGAATAGCTCTCCCTCTACACCCAACACGAATTTCTCTTCCTCTCCCACGTCTGTCGAATTCGATCCACCCTTGTTCCATCAAAAGATTTGGTCCACGACGGGGTTAAAGAATATCGGCGACTTTCAACATACACTTACGATTTCGATCCCTGGACCATCGGGGACGAGTACCCAAACTGGTTCTGAATCAGCGACGATCACACCAACGCCGACACAAACGGATCCTGGTGTCGCATCTGACCCCTGGTATCTGGATTACGTCGTCTATGGTCCCTCTTCTGCCGTGGGTGAACCGACTCCGGTCCTCTTCACGACTTCCAGTCCCTCTGCCACTGTCATCGTCGTCAATCAAGGTGCCACCGAAGCCAAAAGGGCAGGTGCGATCGCAGGAGGTGTCGTCGGTGGCCTCTTTTTCTTCGCCTTGATCGTGTTTGCGTTTGTGTGGAGGACGAGAAGACATAAGCAGATCAGGGAAGAAGAGAGAGAGCCCAAGGAGTATCCATATCCACACTACGAACCCCAATCTGCACCTCCGAATGGGGCTGGAGCGAATGGTGCTGGTGGATTTGTGGCTAGGATTCCGTCCATTCTGCCGAGGAGAAGAAAGGATGGAAAGGGGAGGTATAACCCTGAAGATGCACCTGTGAACAGGGAAGAAGATAGTAGCGCCGTTGGTGGTGGCGGTCGTGGTCACAGTCGTCGTGCGGTCCGTGACGGCGAAGAAGGAGAAGAGGAAGAAGTGATGGATATCAGTCCTGGAAATGTCACTGGCTCGTCTACTCTCGCCATCCTGATCCCTGGGGGAAGAGGTGGAAGTAGTGGTCATCTTGGTCTTGGAGGTGGTAGAGGAGGAGGAGGAGGTGGTGGTGGTACCGACTCGTCTACGATTGTGACGGAGACGAACACGATGGGCCCCTATTCTCCCGGTACGGCCGGGAGCGTGTACGATTACGTACGACCGGCGCCTACGAGGACGGGGAGTAGTGGGAGACGAGCGAGGATGAGAGAGACGGATGGAGGCGTCAGGTTGGCGTCGGGAGATGAAGACGAGGATCCGGTGGCGGATACGTTACCGCCTTCGTATGCGCGGTACTAAACTAAACTGGGGCTTTTGGATGTTTCTTTTCGGATTCCTTCTTCTTCTTTCCTCTCGTTTCGTTGATTGATTGATCGACGATATGATGCCACTACAGAGGAACCAGAGGGTTCTCTCTGGGCATCAGCGCGTGCATAGACATTTCATTTTTACATCCACACCAATACGACCACGACCACGACCACACATACACACACACAACACATCTCATATTCTTATTTTTTCCGCTCCCATTTTCTCTTATCTTCTCTCACTCATGTTGATCTCTGAATGAACAAAACTTTGCTGTTGTCGTTTTTCGAGTTTGGCCATTGCATCTCTTCTTTTTTTTTTCGTCTTTTCGTCTTTTCGTTACTTCCCATCCGTGTTCCTTGGTGTCACGCTGTACACGTAATATTCCGTAGTAGTGAAAGAAAAATAAAATCCATGCCACTGTGGTTTTTCCAGCCATATATCAACATTTCTTTTGATCCTTACTAGAACGGCCATTTCCTTTTCGGGATTCACCTTTTCAAGCTCCGCTTTAAACTCAAGCGTTGATAAGAAAAAGTGTGATTAAAAGAAAGTTATAATTACATAACGCGATATATTGAATACATAAACGACAAACAGAGACACGCCAAAGAGAGGCAGGAGAATTAGATGAAACTAGATATGAAGACAGAGAACTCGTAAAGCTCGGTGGGTAGGTCGTTCAAATCCCAAGATTGACCCCTCCCTCTTTTTTGGGTTCATCGATACGTCGTCGCAGAATACGAGGGCGGTAATAACTCTGAAGTGGAGAGGTTGAACTGTAACGGGTCTAGTCGGACTCCAGCATCAATCTCTCGTTCAGTGGTTCCTACATCCTCAACTCTCTCCGTCGCCGGACGTGTTCTCCGTTGGTCACGCTGCTGTTGTTGTGGTGGTTGTCGTTGTTGATGAGACGAAGAGGTGGGTCGTCTGTTATTGTTATTCTCATTATTTCCCTGTGTCGGGCTGTTTCTTTGCATCGATTCTGAACGCGAAAAGACTGCCTTCTCCATCAACTCGTTCGTCACTGCAGGCAAATTCCTCTGTCCAGGCGGTGAGGACGAAGACGCGACCCCACGTCTCCCGTGCCCTCCCTCCTCTTCTTCCTCCTCCTCCTCCTCCACCAACGCAGTGCCATTGAGTCGTGCATAGCCATCCCTAGTATGGGGCAACATCCCATTTTGCATTTGCGAGTCACGATTGGTGGTGGTGATGGGGGGGACGATACTAGATGGGTCGTTCGTAGACGATCTAGAGCTTCCGTCGGAATCTAAAAGAGAGCTAGCAACCGTGCCAGAACTCTGACGAACGTCTCTGGGAAACCCTCGCGCCGATTTACCCGCAAAGGGCAAGGGTGGCGCAAGTCGATTCGGTCTCTGTTGGTATTCCTCTCGGTCGGGTCCATCATCTCCATCTATCGTCACTACTTCAGCATTCCTTTGAATCCCAACACCCGCGAGGTTTCGAAGCGGTGTGGTACTCCTCATGGAACTAGCACCAGTACCAGTACCCTCTCGACCCATCTGGCTCCCAGCCATCATGTAGTTATCGTCATCTATACCTTCACGTTCCAACTTCGATTGTCTGGCTTTGATGTTCCTCCTTCTCAATCCGTAAAGTACCAAGAAGACGATGAGCGAGAGCAAGGCAATTGACCCAATCACCGCACCCGCAATAGTCGCCGTCTTCGTCTGAGGAGAAGACTGTGTCGTCGATGATGAAGAGCCGACAGCTGGGTTGTTTTCAAGAGGAGGTTTGCCCGATTCCGTAGCGAAGGGGGAAGGCAGTGAGAGACCGGTGTTTAAAATCGTCTGTGTGGAGGTGACCATCACGCCATTGGACATAAAGGTTGTCACATTGGTGCTCACGACCGTACCGGTACCGGTACCGCCTCCTCCTTGAGCTGTAATCCTCACTGCCCTGTTCAACCCTCCCACCCCAGCACCAGTCGACGTTCCATAGACAAAATAGTCTAGAAACCACGATCGTTGGCTCAATGCGTTCACCCGGATCGTATGCTCCCCGTCTACCAGCCCCTCTAAAACGAGCAACGGTAGGGATCTCTTCTCCGATGTGCCTTGGACCAAAGCATATTGGGTGATCTCCTGGTTCGTACCGGGGTCGATGATAAACTCTGCAGCGTTTCCCGTCCCATAGTCGTTAATGGCGCGCGCATAAACAGAGATAGAGGTACCCGTGAACGAAAAAATCACGGAGCCTGCGCCGGAACCGGTCGGAGAGGTAGTGGTCGTTCCCAGATAATCGGGAGAGTTGCCACCAGAAGACAACCATCCTCCATTCGAAAACGAAACTCTCGCGTCCCTATCGTCCACGATCGTAAACCCGGGTCCGCCACTACTCCCTTGCGCGTTGTCGTTGTCCTCCACACCGCTGACGGCGAAAAAGTCGAAAAAGTATCTTCGTCTGGCTGCTTCGCTCACGTTGTCGATCGTGATAAGAATCGAATGGTCGCCATAGGAGAGTTGTGGGGAACGATAAAAGGGGACATGGGAGTAGGTTCTTCTATATGGAAGGATGACCTCCCCCGAAGAGTTGAATTGAACCGGTGTTCCTCCATCTATCGAGTAGGTTGATCCTGGAGTGCCGTAGGTACCAGGTTGACTAAGCGTTGCGAAGACCGTGATTCCGGTACCTAGTGAGAAGATTCATCTCCGTTAGCCACGGACGCTAGTAGACGATCCACGGGCGCAACTTCTTGAAACCCAATTTGAGTATTCGGATGGAATCACTCATACCGAGCATCGGAAGGGCCATGCGGTAACAAATAAAGGGAGGAGGGGATGGATAAGGTAACTCACCTCGAAAGCGATAACTAATCGTCAGCCCTTCGATGGAACCATGATGCATAGTAGAATTGAATTCGTATGATTCGTTGTCATATGTTGTGCTCACTGGGACCCAACCATCCGAATAGACAATGTTGGGGTCCATATCATCCACAATGGCAGTTTTCACCATGGCGGGCAGGTTCTTTGACTGGGAGAGTTTGATCAACTACAGAGCCCTGTTTTATACTCAATGTCCGTCGTAAATTTGGGGGGGACAGTTCACAACGGAAGCTGCAGCTGCCGGAGAAAAGAGGACAGATAATTGGCGCTAGCGGTAGACGGCAGCTGGTTGGCTTTATACGTACGTGAGAATCTGATAAGTCCGTCGGGTTAGCCGTCCGGTCTTGGCAGCCATTCTCCCCTTAGCGCTGTATCCGTCGATCGAGTTACAAAAACTTGTTTTTTGTCTGTTCCGTCCGACCGTCGGCCACAGTGCCTGGTACACTCTACGGGACTGACAACGGCCCTACTTCTCCATCGACGAGGGAATCTCACAGAGCCGCTTCTTCATCCCGTTGAGCATGTTCGCTTTTGTGTGGAGGATAAGGAGACATAAGCAGATCAAAATAGGAGAGAGAGGGACCTAAAGGAGTATTCATACCTTCATTATGAACCTCAGTCTGGGCTTGTGAAGGGCAGCAACCGTGGATTCGTATTAGGCAGAATTCCATCCATTTTGCCCAGGAGGAGGAATGGTGTAAAGGAGAGGTATAGCCCTAAGAACACCCCTGTCGTGAGAGGCCTCAGTAGTGGTTGAGGTGGCGTCGTCGTCCGTGAGAGTGGAGTAGGACGAAGAAGTGTTTGTAGAAGGGCCATAGACCCTTAGTAGGCAGTAGTGAAGCGCCTTAGCCTTAGAGTCGATGAGAGCCTTGGATAGAGCGTCAGCCAACGTTAGAGGAATGTTTGGCCACCTCACGGCGTACAGATCAAAGTTCTGCAGCCGAAATACCACCTAAATAGTAGAGGGGCACATCCACTATTTTGCTGGAATAGCCACTATTTAGCAAAAATCCACTAAATAGTGGTTGTGGCCTCCCGATATTCAACTTATATTTACGTTGCAGAACTTTGATCCGCACGCTGTGCCTGTTTGGGACGCGACGCGTCTTCGTTTCGACCCCGCTTGAAACTCAGACGCCGATAAAAAGGAGTATAAACTTGCCATTAGACACAGATTATAATCACACTACTCGATACATAAATGATAAACGAAGGCATCCTTAGAGATAAACTAACGAAACGAGATTAAGTAGAGATGGAGGTAGACCTCGATCAATCGTTCTATTTTCTTTTTTTCATCGATACGTCGTCGCAGAGTACGAGGGCGGTAATAAATCTGGGCTGGTGAGGTTGAAAGTCAACGGGTCCAATCGTACACCTCCATCGATCTCTCGTCCAACGTTTCCTACTTCTTCAGCTCTCTCCGTCGCCGGTCGCGTTCCACGGTGATTCCGTTGTCGCTGTTGTTGTTGCACTCGTACCGCCGCTTCTTGTTGATGAGGCGAAGAGGGGGGCTGTCTGCTCTCCCTAGGATTATTCGATTCTCCTTGTGTCGTGCTATTTCTTTGCATCGATTGTGAACGCAAAAAGCGCGCTTTTTCCATCAACTCGTTCGTCAATCCAGTTCCAGTTCCGTACTCTGTAGTATTGGGTCCCGCCACCCAGGCAGGTACCGACCTCTGTCCAGACGGCGAGGCCAAATGTGCTACCCCGCGTCTCCCATAACCCTCCTCTCCTCCTTCTTCTTCCTCCACCAACGACATGCCATCCCGCAGGACATACCCATCCCTATTATACGGTATCACCCCATTCTGCATCTGCGAGTCACGATTGGTGGTGGTGATGGGGGGTACTATACTCGACGGGTCGTTCGTAGACGATCTCAAGCTCGATTCGGACTCCAAAAGAGAGTTGGAAATCGTGCCAGAACTCTGACGAACGTCTCTCGGGAAATCTCGTTTCGATTTTCCCGGGAAAGCCAAAGGTGGCGCCAGTCGATTCGGTCTCTGTACGTACTCCATTCGATCCAGTTCATCATCTCCACCATCTATCGTCATCGCATCACCATTCCCCTGGAGGATTCCGACTCCTGCAAGGTTTCGAAGCGGGGTCGTGCTCCTCGTCGAACCGGTACCACCATCGCCACCACCGCCGCTTCGACCCATGCTGATACCCATGTGGCTTCCAGCTGTCGTGTATTTCTCGGCATCTGTACCCTCATGTTCCAACATCGATTGCCTAGCCTTGATTGCCCTCCTCCTTAATCCGTAAAGCACCAAGAAGACGAGGAGCGAAAGGAATGCAACTGCCCCAATCGTCGCACCCGCAATCGTCGCCGTCTTCGTCTGAGGAGGGGACTGTGTAGCTGATGATGATGAACCAATAGCTGGGTTGTTTTCAGAAGTACCTTCGTCCGGATCTGTAGTGAAGGGGGAAGGCAGGACAAGACCGGTGTTTGATATCGTTTGAGTGGAGGTGACCATGACACCATTGGACATAAAGGTCGTCACATTGGTGCTCGCGACTGAACCAGTGCCGCCTTCCCCTTCAGGTAACGCTGTTCCCGAGCCCGTATTAGGATTCGAACCTCCTCCTCCTCCTCCTCCTCCTCCTCCAGTAGTTACTCCACCCACCACTGCGTTGTTCAATCCTCCAACACCAGCACCAGTGGACGTTCCATAGACGAAATAGTCGAGCCACCACTTCTTTTGAGTCAATGTGGTCACTTGGATCGTATGTGCCCCATCTGTTAGCCCCTCTAAAACCAGGAATGGGTGGTGTCTTCTATCTGTCGAGGCCAGTACCGTCGCATATCGGACGATCTCTTGACTGGTACCGGCATCGACGACGAACTGGGCAATGTTCCCCGTCCCATAGTTGTCGAACGCGTGCGCGTAGACGGAGATGGAGGTACCAGTGAAGGAAAACATGGAAGTTGCGGTCGTACTGCTCGGGGAAGTGGTGGATGTCCCCATATAATCGGTGGAAGTAGAAGAACCACTGACAAGCGACCATCCTCCACCTGGATACGAAACTCTCGAGTCTCTATCGTCCACGATCGTATACCCAGGTCCGCCACCACCACCACTCCCCTGTGCATTGTCATTGTCCTCCACACCATTGACCAAAAAGAAATCGAAAAAATATCTTCGTTTGGCCGCGTCGCTCACGTTGTCGACGGTGATGAGGATCGAGTGGTCGCCATAGGAGAGCTGTGGGGAACGATAAAAGGGAATATGGGAATAGCTGATTTTTGGATCTGGATAAGAGACTTCGCCAGAGGAGTTGAATCGGACGGGGGTACCTCCGTCTATCGAGTAGGTCGATCCTGGAGTACCGTAGCAGCAAGGAAGACTGATCGTTCCGTAGACGGTGATTCCGGTACCTAGAGAGAAGTTTCATCTCCGTTAGCCACGGACGCTAGCAGACGATCCACAGGCGCAACTTCTTTGAACCCCAATTTGAGTATGAGAGTGGGGCTCCTCATACCGAGTATCGGAAGGCGCATGTGGTAGAGAGGGAAAGGAGGAGAAATGGATGGATGGGGGATGCTTACCTCGAAAGGGATAACGGATAGTGAGACCGTTTATAGATGCATGATGTAACGTAGAGTTAAAGTCGTTTGTCGTCACGGAATATGGTTGGTTCATCGCGACCCAACCGTCCCCGCCATAGACAATGTTTGGGTCCATATCGTCCACAATGACAGTTTTCACCATGGTGGGCAGATCCTTTGATTTGGAGAGTTAGTTTGGTCTACTATAAAGATCCTGTTGACTGATATGGATCCTTAATGTCCGTCGTGAATGGGAGCAACTCGCTACGGATGAGACTGTTGCTGCATGTGCGACGGCCGGCAAGTGGATATATACGTGGGAAACTGACAAGAGTCTGTCGGGTAAGCTGTCCATCAATCAGAGCAGAGCGGAATCAAGGCCTTCCTCATGCTTTGCCTAGCTTTGCCTAGCTCAGAATATTTGTCGAAAGGGCCGCGCCTGATGCTGGGCACCGCATCGGTTGTATACTGTTCGGCCCACAAGGGGATTCCCACCGTCAGAAGATGGTCTAAATGACGGAAATATTGGACATAAAAGCGACGCACTGCCTGTGAGTGAGTGGTCATCGCGGGCGCTGGATGTGGCCGGAGTTTAACCATGGATCCTGGTCAGTTCTAGTGGCCCCTCCTTCCATAAGTCCCATAAGTCCGGAGTCACACGAACGAAAAGTGTACTGAATATGGGATTTCGGGCGTGATTAGCTTTTATAACGTTAGTATGCTTCCTACAAATATATGTACAGTTCATCAGCTACACAATTCCTCCGCGGATTGGGTGAGAGTGAGCAAGCACTGGGTGCATGTCCAACAAAGTAGCGTTAAGAAAGACAGAAAAATACAACACAAATAAGTGGAACGGAGAAAACGCCCACTAATCGAACCTATGAGGAGGAAACGAGGTGGGGCAACGGGGAAAGGAGAGAGAACGACTGATGCCGGGATTCGCCAAAGCAAACTAGAAAGTAGACAAAAACGGGGGCAGATATAGAGGAAGGGAGAATGCAGGTCGGTCCCATTCCCTGTTAGAAGGAGGGGGGAGGGTTCATCGATACGTTGTCGCAGAATACGAGGGCGGTAATAAATCTGGGACGGTGAGGTTGAGTTGTGACGGGTCCAATCGTACGCCTCCATCGATCTCTCGTCCAATAGCTCCTATATCTTCGGATCTATCCGTCGTCACTGATGGTAGTCCCTGTTGGTCCCTCTGTCGTTGTTGTCGTTGTACTCGTGCTGGTGCTCGTTGTTGTTGATGATGAGGCAAAGAGGGGAGTCGTCTATTCTGGTCATTATCGTGATCCCTCTGCATAGTGCTGTTTCTTTGCATCGGTTCTGAACGCGAAAAGACTGCCTTCTCCATCAGCTCGTTCGTCACTGCAGGTAACGGTCTCTGTCCAGACGACGAGGGCAAGGAAGCCACTCCACGTCTCTCGTACCCTTCCTCCTCCTCTTCCTCCTCCACCAACGACATGCCTTCCCTATCATACGGCAACCCGTCATTTTGCATTTGTGAGTCACGATGGGTCGGGGTGATGGGGATTATACTAGACGGATCGTCCACCGGCGATCTCAAGGTCCCATCGGAATTCAAAAGAGAGTTTGAAAAGGATCCCGAGCTCTGACGAGCGTTTCTAGTAAACCTCCGTGTCGATTTACCCGGAAAGGGCAAAGGTGGCGCAAGTCCACTCGGTCTCTCTGGGTATTCCGCTCGATCGAGTTCATCGTTTCCATCTATCGTCACCGCATTGTTCCTTCGAGCTCCAACTCCTGCATGATTTCGAAGCGGAGTCGTACTTGTCGTCGAACCAGTACCACCATCACTTCCACCGCCCCTCCTTCGCCCTTCCCGGCTCATCCTCGAACCCACATGGCTCTCAGTCGTCGTGTTTCGTTCAGCATCTCTGTCCCCATGTTCCAACTTCAATTGTCCAGCTTTGATCCTCTTCCTCCTTAGTACGTAAACCACCGAAGCGACGAGGAGCAAAAGACCGGCAACTGCTCCAATCACCGCACCCACAATAATCGGCGTCTTCGTCTGAGGAAAGGACGGTGTCGTAGGTAGTGCCGTTCCCGATCCCGTTCCCGGGCCTGTATTAGGAGTCGAGCTTCCTCCCTCAGCGACGATACCTGACGCTGTCCCGTTCAATCCTCCAAACTCAGCACCAGTCGTTCCATAGACAAAATAGTCTAGATACCACTTTTTTTGGGTCAATGTGGTCACTTGGATCGTATGTTCCCCATCTGCCAGCCCTTCTAGAATCAAGAGCGGGCTGTGTCTTCTATCCGTCGTGAACAGTATTGATGCATATCGGACGATCTCTTGACTCGTACCGCGGTCGACGACGAATTGCGCAGCGTTTCCCTTCCCATAGTTGTCGAAAGCGTGCGCGTAGACGGAGATGGAGGTGCCAGTGAAGGAGAACGTGGAAATTGCAGTCATATCGTTTGGAGAAGTGGTGGCCGTTCCCAGATAATCGGTGGGAGTACCACTCGTAGACGACCACCCTTCTCCCGAATACGAGACTCTCGAGTCCGTATCGTCCACGATTGTAAACCCAGGTCCGCCACCGCTTCCCTGTGCATTGTCGTTATCCTGCACACCACTGACGGCGAAAAAATCGAAAAAGTATAGGCGTTTCGCTTCGAGGCTCACGTTATCGATCGTGATGAGGATCTCGTGATCACCATAGGAGAGTTGTGGGGAACGATAAAAGGGGATATGGGAGTAGCTGACTTTTGGATCTGGATAGGGGACTTCACCCGAGGTGTTGAATCGGACTGGTGTACCCCCGTCTACTGAGTAGGTCGATCCTGGAGTACCGTGGCAGCAAGGAAGACTGATGGTTCCATACACAGTGATGCCAGTACCTGGAAGGAAAGTTATCTCCGTTAGCCATGAACACAAGCACACGAGCCACAGCCCCATCTTCTTTGAACCCGATTTAAGTATTCGAATAGAATTACCCATACCGAGTATCGGAAGGATCATGCGGCAACGAATAAGGGAAGAAGGGGTTGGGGTCGGATTGCTCACCTCGAAAAGGATAGCGAACAGTGAGCCCGTTGATGTATCCATAATGCAACGTAGAGTTAAAGTCGTATGTCGTCGGCGAATATGGTTGGTTCATTGCCAGCCAACCATCCGCATAGACAATGTTGGGGTCCGTATCATCCACGATGGCCGTTTTCACCATGGCGGTCAGATTCTTTGATTAGGAGAGGTTAATATGCTATAGATCCCCGTTGGCTGATATGGGTAATTGGTGTCCGTCGTAAATGGGAAGAAGAACTCGTTACTGAAGCAGTTAGTGGGGAAGCCAATCAGCGACCGACGGCATGTGGTTATATACGTGAGAAACTAACGAGACTGTCAGTTAATTGTCCATCAGTCAAGTAGATGGAGGCCGTCTTGGCGGTAATTCTCCACTTGCCCAGCACACAATATTGTGTCAGAACTCGAAATGACTGGGCACCGCTCGTTTTATTCGGCCCATAAGAGATGATCACGTCCGATGATTGCAATATTGGGGAAATAACAACGACACCGCCGAGGAACATTGCAGGTGCTCTGATGTGGTCGAGGTTCAACCTTGGATCCAGCTCAGTGTTGCTTAGCTTGTAAGTCCGGGACTCACACGAAGAGGTCGAGGCAAAGAATGAGCCAAATCGACTTTGTCACTCTGCACACATCTGGACCATAGGATCGCTTCCTTCCTGCTCGTCTTCATCATTGGGGCCAACGCCTGAGCACAAGGTCGATTGAGCACAATGGATGTGCATTGGTAGTGCTCGCCGAGAATGGCTACAATCGCATTACATGACCAGAATTTGCTGACGAGCCAGGCTCAATCGATAAGTAAATACGACAAACGGCAAGGTCCACGAGAGCGCGGTTGAGGCGGAGTCTGAATCTTTAGGTGATTGAACTCGCAGGATAGGGGTCGACCAAAACCGTGGGGATGCCACTCTTACTTCATCTCACCACTATAACGATAGGTAGAAATCAATATAATATTGAAATTCACTGGTCTAATACAGTATTGTATCCAATCAAATAAACATCCCCTAAAAACATACGATTCCCAAAAACAAAAACATCATCGAGTGGTTAAGGATCGGCTATCTTGATATTGGTCCACGACAAACCATAGCTAAACCTTTTACGACTTAAACGAACACGCCTATTGGGACCACTAGTGGGAATAGTAAGAAGGGCAGGGCAAGTGAGCCCGTTGCGACAGTTTCCTGGAACCCAAAACAAGAGCCCTCCATCTGAAAGACGGACCCACCCAGTCGAGTCAAGGTGAAGGCCATCAGGGGCATTGGCAGGATCTATCACTAATGAAAGAATAAGCAAAATAGTTACAAAGGATATCAACTTACCTCCTACAGGATCACAGATACGGGTTGTTTGATAGCTAAGGGCAGGAAGAGAACTATCCTCTGCCGAGTCTGGATTACTTGAAATAGGATTTATATGTCCTTTGAGTGCATCATGTACTGTAGATACTGTTTCAGCCTTCCAGATACGGATGGTCTTGTCGTCGGAGCTGGAAATGATGCGTTGACCATCTGGCGAGTACGCAACACTATGGACCCAATCAGTATGTCCTTCTAACGGCTCCCCTACTGCAGCTCCAGTTTCAGCATCCCAGATACGGATGGTGTTGTCGAAGGAGCCGGAAATGATGCATCGACCATCTGGCGAGTACGCAACACTACGGACCCAACCAGTATGTCCTTCTAACGGCTCCCCTACTGCAGCTCCAGTTTCAGCATCCCAGATACGGATGGTGTCGTCGATGGAGCCGGAGATGATGCATCGACCATCTGGCGAGTACGCAACACTACGGACCCAACCAGTATGTCCTTCTAACGGCTTCCCTACTGCAGCTCCAGTTTCAGCATCCCAGATACGGATGGCCTTGTCGTCGGAGCCGGAAATGATGCGTCGACCATCTGGCGAGTAAGCGACACTACAAACCGCACCGGTATGCCCTTCTAATGGCTCCCCTACTGTACCTCCAGTTTCAGCATCCCAGATACGGATGGTCTTGTCGTCGGAGCCGGAAATGATGCGTCGACCATCTGGCGAGTACGCAACACTACGGACCCAAT
>WSTS01000066.1:0-27400 GCA_019627755.1 Serendipita sp. 411 | reverse complement strand
GGAGGAGCCGGAAATGATGCGTTGACCATCTGGCGAGTAAGCGACACTATAAACCACATTGGTATGCCCTTCTAATGGATCCCCTACTGCGGCTCCAGTTTCAGCATCCCAGATACGGATGGTCTTGTCGGAGGAGCCGGAAATGATGCGTCGACCATCTGGCGAGTAAGCGACACTACAAACCGCACCGGTATGCCCTTCTAATGGCTCCCCTACTGTACCTCCAGTTTCAGCATCCCAGATACGGATGGTCGTGTCGTCGGAGCCGGAAATGATGCGTCGACCATCTGGCGAGTACGCAACACTACGGACCCAATCAGTATGTCCTTCTAACGGCTTCCCTACTGCAGCTCCAGTTTCAGCATCCCAGATACGGATGGTCTTGTCGGAGGAGCCGGAAATGATGCGTTGACCATCTGGCGAGTAAGCGACACTATAAACCACATTGGTATGCCCTTCTAATGGATCCCCTACAGCGGCTCCAGTTTCAGCATCCCAGATACGGATGGTGTTGTCATCGGAGCCGGAAATGATGCGTCGACCATCTGGCGAGTAAGCAACACCATAAACCTCACTGGTATGCCCTGCTAATGGCTCTCCTATGGCAGCTCCAGTTTCAGTATCCCAGATACAGATGGTCTCGTCTTTTGAGCCAGAAATGATTCGTCGACCATCTGGCGAGCCTGCAACACTTGTTATCTCGTCTCTGTGTCCGGTCAACATATGTGGCCGGCCTGGCCATGATTTCTTCCGTCCCTCTGCTACTTCTAACAGATTCCTGAACAGTCGCTTCACACATTTCCAAAGCTCCGTCTCTGTAGGCACAAAAGCTAATCCCGATATATACGTATGCGGTGCACTCGTCATCATCGGTTCCCGAAACGCGAGTATAAACTCAAGTGCATCGTCAAGGTCTTGTTGCACTGACAATTCTGAGCACTACCACTGGTGTCAGCGTGGCCACTGCTTTAACCTAGTGAGTAGTTTACAGACCTTGAGCCATGCCGGAACCCGTCGTAATACTGAATCTCCAATCGGAACTTCACCCATCACACTCAGAGCCTCCATCCAATATAGCAGTCGTGGAGCCTTTGTAAATTCGACCATACCCTTCATCAATTCCTCGTCCTGGGTTTCATGAATGTGAGAAAGATGGTCTGACCAGTGTACACAGCTGTATTGCAATGTAACCGATATATTTCGATCGACCCGGGATTGGAGATCAAGGATATCCCGATTCGACATGAACGACGACTCTATTCCGCAGATATTGAAGCGGAGTCCCTGAGCCATAGCTTTGAGGCAACCGACTCCAACGTCCCGATGTGCTTGTTTAATGTTCACTCTGAAGTCTTCGGACGTGCTTGACCCCGTTAGAAAGTCGATGACTGATAAATGGCGAACACGGATTCCACCATTCATTTTTGTGTCTCGATAGAGCAGCGATCCCAATTTATTCACCAGCGTCGTTACGACATTCGTTCGAAGACCTGCCAGATCGGCCACAGCTTCATCGCATAGTGGTTTGTACTGTCCTACCGCGATGATTGTTCCAATCGCTAACCGGAACGCTTCTTGGTTTCGCTCAATCCGAGAGCGAATGGCTATCGTGTAGAGGTTATATAGACGTTTGAGTGCACTTCCTGATCCCACCGAGAGGCCTTCGGCCAGACATTCATCTGGATCGAGACCACCTCCCAGCAGATGCGATAACGTCTCGACGAAAATGAACAATCCTCCGGAACGCTCAACGACCCCGTTCAGCTTTTCGTCTCCTGGCCAGTCGTTCGGGAGTCCACATTGGTTAGCGATAGAGGAGAGTCTGGTTTGGGTGAAAAGGCGGATGTCACGCAATGCGTTGTCGTCACTCGCCAGGTCTTTAGCCACGTAGCGACCATCGAATCGGTTGAAGGAAGACTCAATGTCGGAGTCTTGCCGACTCGTCACAATGATTCTAAGCCAGCTAACCCTTGAAGAGGCATCCATTAGAGTTGATATAATGGAGTTGCGGGTGATGTTGTCGCCGCATTCATCAAGCGCATCTATAACGAGCACGAGCGAATGTGATGGGTGACTTTGAAGAGACTCGAGAAGTTGCAAAAAGAGTTCATTGTCGGATGAATTGCGAGTTAATTTCGGGTCCTTGCGCAGCTTGTCCGCAACCAGCTTCCTATATGCTCCCCACGTCTCCGCAAGGTTGAAAATCAGTGTCGGTAATACTGATCTCGGATCGCTGAGGTCTGGGTCGTCACGCCGGCAGAAGAAGGTTCCACCAAGTCTTCCTTCCTTATGCAACCTCGCACATATCGAGTTTGCCATTGCCGTCTTCCCAATTCCAGGTATCCCGTACAGCCAATATACATGGTGGGGGTTCGCTGTCTCAGATGCGCCGCGACTGTCATCGGAACGGATTGCCCAGTCGACAATATCATCAAGAAGGCCGGTTCTCGTTCCTTCCATGCAACCACGATCCGACCTATAGCCTGTCTCGACTGGTTTCAGTCTGTCCAAAAGCATTTTCTCTTCTGTAGGTTGAATGAGACTTCAGATATAACAGCCAACCAGAAGAATAACTTGACCTACCCATCCCTCTGATCGTCTTAAGCATCTCTACATTGATAGCACGGTCAAAATCTTCCACGATTTGATTGAATCCACTGGTCAGTTCGTCAATAGTGCTTTGGTCCTCGTTGGATATCATAGAATTTGCTAGCCTCTCTACTACGATGTAAGCTTCGGGCGACCGCGATTTGACAAGCCGCTTACTGAAACGATTTCGCTTGATATAGTCACAAGAGAACTCTGCTACATCCATAGTCAGAGTGTATAGACTTCCAATAGCCTTCCTTAGGATGTCTGTATTATCCTCTACAGCCTCCTTGAGTGCCTCCTTTGCAAACGGCAGGACCCGCTTTAGCTGTCGAGTGAGATCGGACACCTTTTGATCTCGTCCTTTCTGCTGTTTGAGAAGCTGTTCACCCGGACAGATGTACCGACGTTAGGACTAGGGCTACCGAGAGACGATGGACCGACCTCGAATGTGACTGTTAAAACACTGAATGCCGCCTTGGACCTTGGATCCAGCTGAGAGTTATTAGGTTCGAAAGTAGACGAGAATATGGTCACAAACCTCTGAGAATGCGACGCCATATTTGATGAGCGTGGCCAAGTTATTCTGAGTGGAGTCTCCCATGATATGACGAAACTCGCTCATGACTACTTGTAAGTTTTGGAGGGTGGAGCGCACCGATTCCGACTGGAGGGTACCGCTCAATATAACTGGATAGGAGATAAGGAGAGACTCACAGTAGGTGGCGGGCGAAACGAGACCGTAATCATGGCATCATGTTGACGAAAAGTTGTTTTTTCTGTCTCCACACGTTAAACGAAGGCATCTCATTTTCGGGCTGCCTACTGGACACCAGAATCTCGGGTTCCATGGTAAGTAGAAATCGTTGGACCACCTCTCGAACGTTGATGTCGACCATGGATTCCTCCTTTCCAAACGAAATAGTCGCTATTGTGTGCCCAGCCTTCAGTGCCACATGAACATTGGACGACTCGTTGACCTCGCTGACCATCACCATTAATATCTCAATAAATGCACAAATTGTAAGTATTCGACTCACAAACTCCTCTGTGATTTCCACATGGAGGTTTGTTCATTCCGCGTCAGCTGGATATCTGAATGATCGATCTTCAACTTGACTCGGTACCCCGATTTGATGGGTGTTTCGACAGTGACATCTGATTTAAAATGAGAGAAAATACTTTTTTTCGTTTATAAAGCAGAGCATACGGTGAAGATACAAAAGCCTGAACGGGCGAGAATAGCATTAGTGGCGCGTCCATGAGCGCGGAGCGGCCTATCACTTACCCGTTGTCCTCACCCTCCGTACTTGAGTTCATTGCAAGAGGTGTGGTTTGAGCAGTCGTCCCTTGTTAGCGCGGCGTAAGAAGGTTGGGTCCAAGCGTCTAAATGTCGGAAATACGTTGAGTGCCTTGCAAGGGAGCCGACATGGCCTGGACGGCTTACTTCTCGCTCGCATTTCTTGCACTTATTATAGTGCCTACAGTACTTACTCTTGCCTCAGTGTTTTCGCAATTTCAAGAGTCTTCGGTGAGTGTACTATGGTCTGCACTCGGCCACTTCCCGATCTATCAGAACTCTAGGAAGGAATTTGGTCTGCACGTCACAGTTCCGAGTATTTCATGAGCTTTCTCGAGGTTTAGTCCTCACGGTTGATCCTTTTTCAAAGCATATTTTGTTTAGCAAGCAAGTCTCATGGACATTAAAAATAAACGCCACCCCGAACCGTCAAAGTTACGACAAATGTGCATCTATACTGACTTGCGATTTCGTCAGGCAGGGATCGTCAATCTTTTTGAAATTCCAAAGTGTGATTAGATTTTTGATACAGTCAGAATACTCTCTACAAAATCAAAGCAATCATTCACCAAAACCCACAACTCTCCCACTCAAAGGATCCAATAAATGTAAAGTGAGCGAGCTCTGGGTGTATGTCCAAGAAAAAAAAAAAAAAGCTTATAAAAAGGTAAGAAAAACACAACTCGAAACGAGTGGAATGGAGAAACCGTCCACTGGTTAAACCCATAAGGAGGAAAAAAGGAAAAGAAAAAGAGGCAAGTGCGAAAGGGAAAGACGATAGCTCGGGATAAAAGATCGAGCAGAGCTCAGTCCTCTGTATATCTCGGGGGTAACGTTGGCGGTATTCGTAACCCACTGTCCTCTTCCATCTCAGGATAAGGCGTCATCGAGGGCGAAGAAGGGGTGATCGAAGAGGCAGTAGTGGCGGACATGGGTGGCGCAGGGTGACTTTGTTGATGTCGATGGTGGGTAAACGTAGGAGTATATCCAAAGCGAGACTTTTCGCTCGTGGGCGGTCGAGACCGTCGCGCCCGCTGAGCGTCTTCTTCGGTGTCGTTCTCATTACTGCTACTCGTATTCGTATTTGTATTCCGTGTCAAGGAAGTCAAGGGCGGTGGTTGAGGTCGAACCCGAGTCCCTGGTTGACTCGTCGGGATTGGGGCAGAAGTATTCGGGAGAGTGCCAATAAACTGTGGATAGAACGAAGTCGGATTGCTAGAGGGAAAAAAAAAGTAATAATAAGTGACAGGTCACATAATCGTAGAAAAAGTACCGTCGTACCTGAAATCCCCTCCTCCTCCTCCCCCTACTACTCCTCCACCATCATTTCCTGATCTCGAGACACCGGGAGATCCACGTCCCTCACTACTACCTCTCCCGCTCAACCCACTTCTCACACTGCCTTGAACAATTGATGGACTCCCACTGGGACTCCATCCTCTCCCTATCCCTCCTCCAGAACTACTCGCTGGAGGTGGCGTCGATCCAGTATTACTCGACGGGTTCGCGGGGACAGCCAAGGCCGGTTTCATATGCTGCGCATGCTGCTGGTGATATTGCGGATGCTGATGGTGTTGTTGTTGATGTTGCGCCGACCTATTGGAAGGAACAGGACCTCCCGAAAACCCATTGGAAGGGACCATCTGTGGTTGAGAACCCGCATACTCCGTATTCGAATAAAAAGGTCGAGGAAGGACCATACTCGAATGATCTTGTTTGGGCTTTTCGCTACTAAACCTTCCCCGTCGTCGTCGCTCACCATCAACCGCTCTCTGTCTCCGTTTCCTTCTCCATAAAAACACGGCACAAAACAATAGGAAGAGGACGGCGACACCGCCGACTGCAGCGCCGACAATGATACCGATATTTGGACCGCTCGTGGTCCCACCTCCACTCGTTTCCACAGGAGTATACACGAAATAGTCTAGAAAAAAGGGACTGTCGTTTGCGGGTGTCACGACCAACGTGTGCATCCGATCCGTGGCCAATCCAGATTTGGTGAAAAAGGGGATATGATAGATCCCATTCGTGCTGGCTGCGCTTTCATACGAGTATTGGTTGATCGCTCCATTCTCCCCATCGTCAAGCGTGAATTGGATCTTGGTCGGATTCCCGCCACTCTGCGCACTGACGTCTGTCGATCCGTAAACAGAGATCGATTGACCTAGTGATCAAAAAGAAAAAGAGTTGAATGAGTGAATGAATCCGGTGTCAAACTGGGACATACCAGAGAACTGAAAGGTGGCATTCCCCCCGTTTGCTTTCGAAGGCGACAAACGAGTGGTGCCTAGATACTCTTGTAGAGAGGTTGTATCTGTCCAGGTCCCCGTATACGAGACACTTGTATCCCTATCATCCACAATCACGTTCCCGTTCCTCATCAGATCCGATGTAGACGAGGTCGTGTTTCCCCCCGCGGGTACTCCCGTCCCGATATCCACAGTGAGGTAATCAAAGTAGAAAGAAGCACCACCGTTGGATACGATGCGGAGGACATGTTCGGCTTGACCAAGCACGGCAGATTTGTACAAGAGAACGTGCGAAGTGATCTTGTTGGGGTCAGAGACGGTGACAGTCGTCCCACTTGAGGAGTTGAACCTGACAGGGGTGTCCGTGTCGACCGCAAAAGTGGCGTCGGGGACACCGTTTGTCCCCGGATGATCAAGGGTCCCGTATACAGAGATGCCGATGCCTGTAGACGACGTAGAAAATGATGGAAAGGTATGTCATCTATGTTTATTTAGAGTGTGGGTCCCTGATGGGCATACCTTGAAACCGAAACTCCATGGTATCACCACCACTACCCGACTTGTGAACGGTCGAATTATACTCGTTTGTATTTGTATTCGCATCTACGACGGTCGTTTGTTGTTGCCAATTACCACGATAGGTGAAAGACTGTGTGGGGTCTGCATCATCGACGATGAGCAGTTTGCCCATCCCTCCCTCCCTTTACGCACAGTCTGAATCTCCAGATCGAAGGGAGGAGACAGAAACTATAGAGAGGGGGGTGTACTAGCTCGAGTTGTTAGCAGAGTCGAAGGGGAAGAAGGAGAACAAGAAGCAAAAATTCGGTGCGCTTACTGGCTTTTACTAAGTCGAGGTGGCCGCCCGAAGTAACGCATGCATCATGCTGTCTGACCCTTTCCCATTCTTTCTTTCCCTTCTTCTTGGTGATGGGACTGCGCTTGTCTGGTCGAGTGAGGCACTGCGCCCCATCTTCCTTCGACTGACTGACTGACGAATTCATCCGAAACAGCGAATAGAAGTCACAGGAAGGGGATTAGGTTAGCAAATGGGGGAGAGACGCCCAGCAATCCAGTCATTGCAGTGCCCCTTTTTTCGTTCACTTCACGTTGAGAACCCTGTATTTTGAAAGGCGGTCAATGGCAATGGCGCTGCTATTGGCTCGAGCGAGCGAACGAACGGTGACCGGGTTTCGTTGCGTGGGATTTCGTCCAAGCAGCTCGAGCAATTCCGATGAATGAAGACGTCCTTTTTCAGGAAGAAAAACCTGGTTGGCTTCAGTGGTTTTTGGTGGAATGTGACGGCTAATGGCGGTGGTGGTCAGGTCAAAGTTGCATTACTTACGTACGCTGTGAGGATGGTAACGACCAGTGCTGAATATGAACGTTAGTAGATGTCAACGCAGTACAATTACGTCTTCAGGCGATCGGATCGCTTCTCAGGAGGCGGTCGTGCGGTGGTTTACCGTCGGGTATCCCATATTCATCGGGAGCTTTTAATATTACGTAGTGTTCAATACATTTCCATATCATCTCCCTCTCTTGCAGCCAGAAAGTACAGGATGGGTATGATTCTAGCCATTCGATTGGTACTTGGCTACAACCTGACGACCATTTCGCACTGTTATAAGAGCAAGTAGGACGAGTAAAACATCTTTCACTCCTCACTAGAGATTCAAGCTTTACTGTCCCCAGTTCGGATTTCGACAATGGTTTGGCCACAACTTTACTTGCTTGAAAAAACGTTTCATTACGAGTGAAATAATCGTATTAGCTTGTCAAGAGTCTTCAAGATGCCCAAACTGCAATGCGCCAGGTACTCCCATCGCGTGGGTGAAAGTCCATATTGGGGTGGGAGCCAAGTTGGATATCCACCACTCTTTTCCTTTGACCTCTTCTCCAATCAATCTCCATCCAAATTTGATGAACATCTAATATTTATACAAATCAGAAAAAATCATCGCAACGAGCTCCTCATATCGAGGTCGTACAGCCTGTCATTAGCCCGCCATTAGCCCTCCGTTCGAGGACAACGCCCCGGTCGTGACGGAGTTACCTACCTCGCTAGCGAATTTCACTCCTTTCCTCTTATTCCTATAAAATATCAGAGAGCAAAAAACGTAGAAAAAACATAGAAAAAGAGCAAATGGGAAAAACATTTATCATCGACGATGCAGATCCAACGGCAGGTATCGTCTATAATGGCAAATGGCAATCGTTGGCCATGGTTTCTCCACAAACAGAAGAATATGGCTCTTCCGTTCATAAATCTGGAGGTCCTGGGGATACAATAGAGTACACTTTTGAAGGTTGGCAACCCCTTCTCTGTTCATTCGCGTGGAGTGATTGACTTCTAGCCCATAGGCGTCGGTATCTCTGTATATGGTACAGTCGACACCCCTGGATCAAAAGGTCTCCCGGATGCGTCCTTTGTAGTCGACAACAGTACACCCTCCCCGTTCAATAATACCGGAGATGCCCCACTCAGACCGAATAAAGTCACCTCCCATATGCTCTATTATCAATCAGAACTGTTATCGCAGGGTAAACATACGATCAAAATCACGAACAATGGAGTGGCTCCCTTTTATTTCGACTTTTTCGTCGTGGATTCTGGACGGGATGATTTTACTCCGATGTCTGGCTGGCCAAATTTGATAGTGGACGATAGAGATCTGGGTATTCAATACGCTGGGACGTGGAAAGCGGATGGGGTGAAGGCTGAATATCTGAAAACGACGCATCAGTCCCCACCTAAATCCACGGGCGGTAACGCTTCATTCAGCTTTATGGGTAAGCCCTACGACTCTATCTATCTCTCCAACTAGATTTTCTTCTTTTTTCTTCTTCTTCTGTTCGATATTCTGACGACAATGTTGAAACAGGGAGCATGATCACGGTGTATGGAACAACAGATTCAAACCGCTTCGATGGGATTCCAACTAAAATGCTCTTCTTCCTCGATGACGAAGATACGCCGACGGTATTCGATGGGATCCCCAATACCGATCCGACCTTTCATATTCCAGTGTTTACACGGACCGGGCTGACCAACCGCGCACACACGCTGGTGATGGTGCCTGGTAACGAGTCCTCATTCTTCCTCGACTACTTGGTGTATGGATTCCATAATGTCACCTCCGACGGTAGTATCACCACTAGTACCAACAGTAATAATGGTGGTGGTGGTACCGGTCAGTCCGTAGGCTCAGGAACTACAGCAGGTTCCAACTCCAATGGTCACGAACCTCCTTCAATCCCTTTGATCATTGGCGGAGTGATAGTAGGGATAATCGTGTCGATTATCCTCGGGTTGGTAGGCATCTATTGCTGGAAAAAGAGGGGCGAACGAATACAACGAAAGAGATTTAGTCATACGAGAATAGAAGACGATCCGGACGAACTGAGGATGCTCGAACCGCGTCCGTTTATGAGCGCCGGACAGCCACCACCACCACCACCACCCGCCTCTGCCCCACTCGCTTCATCACCCCTTCCCCCTCCTCCAACGAGAACACGACGGCCTGGGTCGACATCTAAACATGGTTTTGGAACTGTGCGATGGAATATGGAGTTTGACGATAGTCGTCCACCCGAAGCATCGGAATACAGGTCAGATCTCTCTCTCTTTCTCTCTTTCTCTCTTACTCTCCTCTCCCCACTACCCACACCTTCTTTCTTTCTCATTCAAAAATGAGCTCTTAGATTGGAAGTGAAGCGAGGTTAACTGATATATGTTCTCTCCACAGAACTCCAACCGAATATGTCCCGCAGAATCAGTTTGCTGGGACGCCAGGTGTAGGTGCCAGCACGCCGACAAGGGAAACTGAATCTCCAGAAGAAGCACAAAGATATGCAAATGGAGATATAGGTGTGCATGGGGTGACGGAAACGTATAACCCCGCTGCGGAACGGTTCTACTCCAACGAACGAGCAGCGTACGGTGACCCTTTCCAACAACCCCCATCTCCAGCCGTAGCACCAACAACATCAGGAGGAGGAGGGGGGGGATTACAGCCAACTACAACTCTGGGAAATCATCGTCCATCCCCGAGTGTAGCCACGACCTCTGTCATGACGGCCTCGACGATCGCCTTGACCCAATTAACGGGGTCAGGATCCGAATACGATAACCCCAAATATCGGGAAGCACAAGAAGAAGGACAAGAAGAAGGACAAGAGCAGGACAGTGGGATCCGAACTCGGTACACGCTTCCACCACCTAGATACACGCCAAACTGAACAGTCGAGGGCCGACTTTTCCGGCGTTGGGGGGGTTGGATGACGGCTTGGTGGGCTTGGTGAGCTGGTTTAGCTGGGCTCTTTACCCCTGGAACTGGGGCCTTGGAGAACTTGCCCCTCCTTTCGTCCCCCCTGACAAATGGGAGAATGACCGGGATCTAAGAGGGGAAGAGGGCAAGGGCAAGAGGGCTCAGGTAACCGAACAAGTTCATCTTTGGTGCTTCCTTCCATTCCAACCTCCTGTCGATGGCCAGTTCTTCTTTTCGCGTCGATCGTGTGTTTCTCTTTTCTTTTCTCTTTTCCTTTATTTTTCGGTTGGTCGTGTTTCGGGTCTTTTCATTTAATTCCTTTGTCATCTCTGTATCAACTCCTTACGAGAATTAATTGTGAATCCTTCTCTCGAAGCCCTTTCACTTTCTTCGTTCCCTTTGAGGGCCTCACAGCCATTTTGGGCGATGCATCGACTCACCAACTTTGGTTATTTTGACCAAAGCCAAACCTTACGATTCGCAATAGTGGGTTTTATTATAAATATTTTGTTTCAATCTTTTTGAGCATAGCGAGGCATAGATTTGTCCAGAAGTCTGAGAGGAGGCGGAACCAGATATAGATGAAAGAACTGGAGCCGAAAAGAAAAGACCAGGGAAAAAAGTTTTCACCAAATGAACAAAAAAGGCGCATAGAAGAAAATGGAACGAAACGAAACGTCTTGGTGGAATAGAAGGTTGCATTAGTGGCCCTTTTATAGGCAGCAGAATGAGAGAAACCATTAACCGATGTTTTCTTTTCTTTTAGTCTTTTTTCTTTTTCTTTTTTTCCTTTTTTTTTTTTTTTCCTTTTTTCTTTTTTCCTTTTTTTTCCTTTTTTTTCTTCTTCTCCTTCTTTTCTCACTTTGCTCGAGAAGATTTGAAATCGAACTTTACCTGTGACGTCTGAATTGAGATTCAGCACCCTCCACCCGTCGCATCTGCGTCCGACTTGTCACCTAGTCGCTCAACCTTGATGATCAATTTTTACACCCTTCTTCCTCTGTGGGCGACCCTTGTACAGATCGCTCCGTTTGTTCACTCCTCGGGATGACGGGGCCGTCCGAGCCCGGATTACGAGTGTGCTGGTGCTAGCAATCGCGGTAGCATCAGCAGCAATAGTAGTCGTACTGGCAGCCATATCAGTCATCACTCTCTGGCTGTCGACGACGACGGAGCCAGAGATAGGGCCAGGGCCGTAGTCAGATGGTTGTCCACAGGTAGCACTGCGACGAGCCTGTCGGAGTGATCGTCGTTTGCCACCAGCGCGCCCACCACTGTTCCCATTTGTCTCTCCATCTCCACTTCTCTCTCCAAAAGAGAATGGGACGACTACTTCCTCAAACAGGGGTCCAGTGTCAAAAGTGAGGCACCTAACGCTGGGAAGACTACATCGTCAATGTATAGCGATACGTGAAAAAATCCGAAAAAAAGATTTTATGCCGGAATATTCTTCATATGAAACTTACCGTTTAGGTGGTGAGATGTCGTTGCACCATGCTGGGAGAGACGGACGTCAGCTGAGATATGGGATGGAGAGGTGAAGGTGCTGGCAGCGGTCGAAGGGTTGCTCGGTCGGAAGGCGTTTGATTTCATATTAGTAGTAGCACTCGAATTGGTCCGGATGGTTTCTTCGTTTGTGAACTGAAGGTGGCAAGGACAAGGACATTGTAAAGAGTGATTGTGATCACCCTTCTTCATCGACAGAAATGACGGCATCTACGAAGAGCAGAAATAGAAGTTAAAAAAGACATGTAGAAGGGAAAACGAAATGAGACAGACACTTGTATATGAACAAAAGTGATCCTCTTGTGAGCATCACAAGCCGTCGAAAGGAAGGTTTTTGTCGTGGGGGTCCTGGGGTAGGAAATATGAGGGTCTATTTATGTCTCCCGTTCCCCCCGTATTTGGGTAAATTTGCGCCTGTAATAACTCGACCAAAAGCTGCAGGCTGGCTTGGCTGTCCGCGTGTGGCAGAGCTTGGCTCTCCAATCAATAGAGCTCGAACAGCCGGTCCAAATCCTTTGCTATCGTAACTAGATCATCGGCGATTCTTCATTGAGTTCAATCGCATGGCAGGCGTCCAATAGGAGGGCCAGTTTTAGTTAGCGCTCTTACTTATTCACCCCTACGCATCATATTTTTATCCCAAATGCTGTCTAAAAGATGGAGATTGACGTCCTTTTTCACCTAGAGGGTAAATTTTGGGAGGCCAAACCGAAATAAAACGGCCACCTACCTTCCAAGGTAAGCATTTTTTTTTGATCGAGTCACAAAGCGACCATAAGGTCACAAGGGACCAGTCTCCCTGTATTCTCGTAGAGTAGATATTGGGGACAACGTGGCTCTTGGAGACCAGCCGAACCAGGCAAACAAACGCTGAGTCAAATTCAAATGTCTCGCTGGTTGAGATTTGAGTTTTATCAAGCTCCTCATCTGATCCTAGAGCTAATTCAGATTTCGAAGATTGGACAGTTTAATTTTTATCTCGTCCGTTGGAGCAGGCTAAGAGGGAGAGAAATCTGTCGGATAGCGGGTAAGTAGCATGGTCGTATCGCAAAGCGAACCAGTGAACCCGCAGTTATGTTCTCCTGTGCTAATATATTTCTGGCTCAAAAACCTCGATGGATGAGACACACCGGCTGACCTCTGGTAAAAAAAAAAACCACGTCTGCTTTGGCCGTTCGATTAGGGCTCCTATCCGTGTTGAATGCCCGACAGCTGACACCAGCATTTTCAAATGACTATGACAAATGTCTTCTAATTTCTCTTGGTGATTATCGTTCCTCGTCCTCGTCCTCGTATCTAATCGCCCCGACTGGTGACCATTAGCCAATTTTCTACCCTCCTGGCACTAGAGGCTGATTCTATATGACTACGTGTTCATGCTGGTGCTATTGGCCAATCTTACTGTATTCTGCTGCTATAGTGGAATGGAGACTTTGGCCGGACATCGACGTATGTAACCATTCACACTCACTCCGCCTTACCCGCCGTCTTAGCCAGTAATTCTGACCAAGACTACAATTATACGATTCATGGAGCGTTATATAATAAATATCCTTTTATTGAGGCATAACTGCATACGGGATGGCATACGATGGCAGGCAATTACCGGGAGAGTGAGAACGAAGGAAACTGCAAGAACTTTTACCAAAAGAGGTGCATATAAGGAAAGAAACGGTACGATACAAAACAAACGCCCTGGTGGGACGGAAATTTGGATTAGTGACACTAATTCTGCAATATATTGAGAAGGAAAGTGAAGCACTGACCGATGTTTTTCTTTTTCTATTTCTTTTTCTTTCTTTTTTTCTTTCTTTCGGTCCTTTTTTCCGTTTTTTTTTTTTCTTCCTTTCTTTCTTTCTCCATTTTTCAAAAAACCTTTGGGATTCAGCTGCTACTCCTCGTTACCCTCTTGCTCGACCTTAGTAGTCAGTTTTAGTTTCGCTCCTCGACGCCCTCCTCTGCGCGGGACCCTTGTACGGATCACTACGTCTGTTCACCCTTCTGGAAGACGATGATGGCCCGGTCCGAGTTCGACTGGCTAGCGTGCTGCTGGTGCCGGCAGCAGTTGAAGTAGCGGCTTCACGGGTCGTCACGGTGCTGGGACTGGGGCCAGACCGGAGAGGAGATCGACCATCGGTGCTACTGCGACGATCGTGAGCCTGTCGGGACGTCGTTGGTCGTCGACCATCATTACGCCCGCCACCATCGTTTCCATTGGTACCCCCGTCTACGTTCGCCTCTCCTAAAGAGAAGCGGACGACTACTTGCTCGAATAGGGGTTCCAGCGTGAACAGCGGGTCACCTAGCAATGGAATGGGAAGACCCAGTCGTTAATGAATTTGGAATCGAAGATTTATTCCTGTCCTCGAGCATCTTTCGCATGAAGCTTACCAGTTGGGTGGTGAGGTGTCGTCTCACTAGGCTGGGAGAGACGGACATCACCTGAGCTGTGGCACGGAGAGTTGAAGGTGGTAGCGGACGGATTTTCGTCGCCCTGGGAGAACGTGTTTGGTGCAGTAGTAGGAGTAGGAGTAGGAGTATTTGAACCTCTTCGTATATTCTTATCTGCGGCCCTTCGGTGGCACGGGCACGTGCATCGTGGTGAGTAAGGGGATTGGGGGGTGTCATCCTTCTTCGTCAACAGAGATAGTGGGAGCGACATCTGCGAGAGGAAAAGTATACGGTAAATACAAAACATGTACGATGCGAAAAGAGAATACAACTAACATGAAGACTTTAGCAACAATGCTCCTAATTGGAGCATCACACGGGGGTAAGATTTCTGTCGCAAGGTGCTTACAGTGGGCAGAACGTGAGTCATTTTATAGGTCCCATTCCCCTCCACCCGTCTTTCGGCGAATTTCGGTGCCAGTTGCGGGTTGGAGAGCTTTCATCTCAGTTGTCACCTATCGAACAGCACATAAGTGTACGCTGTAATTGTCGCGTTATCACAGCGAGATCATCGACTCAGACTATATTCAATGCCAAGAGCCGTACGAAAAGGGTTGATGGGAGGGAAAATATTGGTCGAGAGCAGGACAGTGCTTGCATGTCTGCTTTAGGCGCAGTGTTTCGTGTCGGTGGTTGTCCTTAAGTGAAAGCGAGGTCTTTTCTTACCTGTAAACCAACGGTTTTCAACCGAAGTAAAAAGGGAGCCTAAGGGCCAGCCACCCTTTCGAAGTGACCATAACCCAGTCAGGTCGCAAATTTGCCGTATGCTCACAATGTCCTCGTGCAATGATATGAAACTGATGATAGGAGCGATATGGGGAACCATATGGTTCCTGAATCAGACGAACTGAACCAGGCGAACAAAACGCTTGATTTCGAATTCAAATGTTGCTGGTTGGGATTTTCGCATTATCAAATCGCGTATCTGATCCTAGATATTTGTAGTCTGGGGCAATTAGAAGATTTAACCTTGGGCATCTTATGCATATTACGCCGTGGAGTGGGAGAGGAGGATGCTCGAAGGGACGGAGGGAGAATGGCACTGCATCCAAATCGGGCCACTGCTCCGTCTCCTGGCAGTAACGATATGTCCCCGGCTCAAATATGTTCCTAGAGCATACATGCAACACACTCAGTTCTGTGTGCTTGGTTGTATCGAGGATTGGAAAGCTGCCGGGCTACTATCGGTCTTTAAGGCCCGAAAGCTCGCGAGAAGACGTTCGAATGACCATAAACAATAAATGAATAAAAGAGCTCCGTTGTATCTTGGTAACTATTATAAATTTCCTTACCCGAGCGTTCCGATAGCCTCAGATGCATGCATAGGAATAATAGCTGCATTTTCTGTTTTCCCTGATACTATAGACTGATGGTAGAACACCCAGTATCTATGGTGCTGTGTTCAATTGGTCCAATTGTTGCAAGGAAAGGACACTGACATCGATGGCTGATTCCAGCGATTTGTTATGGGACCAAGCCCTTTGTGTCCATTATCTTTGCTTGATCTAGGTCAAAATAATGAAGTCCGATGGAAAGACGTGTCACTTTCCTTATTACCCATATGGAACGCCGGTCAGTCCTCATTTGCTAACTACCGTATTGTTTCTCCCACTGGGCCACCCTCGGTCTTTAAGGCCCGAAAACTCGCAATAAAACGTTCCGGTGACCATAAATAATGATTAATTCCCTTGGAACTTGGTTATTTGTCATTAATGCTCTCGTCCGAGTATTCTGATAGCCTCAACTGCACTCGTAGGGGAGTATTTTCTGTTTCCCCTGGGTACCATAGACTGGATGTAGAAGACCGGTATCTATGGTGCTATATTCAATTGTTGCAAAGAAAGGATACTGATATCGATGGATGAATTAGCCTAGTTCCAGCGATTTGCCATAGGCCAACTTCTTTATATCCGTTATCTTTGCTTGATCTATGTCAGACTCATGAAAGCCGATGGGATAGCATGCCACGCTACTTACTACCCACATAAAATGCTGATCAGTCTTCATCCCCGTCCCCGAAACTGGGCAGCTGGCTAAATTATTATCGGTTCTACGACCCAAAACGGGATCATAGTAAGATCGGGAAGGGGGGGGAAAGGGTTTCACGACGAACTGCCATCAACGGCCAACCATATAACATAACGAATCTATCGTATTATGGTCGCCGGAACCTAATTGGCTTGTTATTGTTATCAGACGTGGTTACCATATGGTGGCCTGCCACATGACATTTACCTTTTCACTCTTGTTCACCCTCGCTCCTTTTTCTGGCCATTATTTGGAACCCACTTCCCAGCATCTCCCTCTCGTCTCCACTGGGCAAAAGCTCAGCTACTGTTGGCTTGTTCCCACACTACCGGTAGCGTGGAGTGTCTATTAGCTGGCACTGGCACATTTGGATGACTTTCGTGGCAAATATCTTCTATTGGCTCTCGGTAAATACTGTCCCTCGTCTCGTGTCCGGGGATTCCAATCACCTCATTGTGAATATTAGCCGGTTTTCTTCGTTCTCCTGCTAGCACTATGCGCGATGCATGAACCAGCGCAAGGTGATACCGTATTTCTGGTACTGTTACCTGTTAGTCTTCCTGTATCTAGTTTATTGCGGCCCAAAAATAAAGAAAAGGGAAAACGAAGGCGGGAGCCAATGAATGGTTGATCACTTGGACCGCCTCCTTTATTATAATTACAACACGCCAGCACGACACGACCGCTCAGACGACCTCGAATATAATGACCTCGAATATCGAGGATGAGGATAAAGAGTAGGTCGTAGGTCCCTCCACGTCTACGGACACGACACTGATGCCATTCTCGCCCGTTCAGGCTCTTGTATCTTCACCGTAAGCTTCTTTTTATACCCTGATGAGTGCTTTATCTCATTGTGAATTAGATGTCATGGTTGATACACCCATCAAATCTGGGTATCGAGTCAAACTGAACATCGATGGCTCGGATGCGCAGCTGACTAGCAACGAACAAACCTCCGCGTGGGTGCCACATAAGAGTCTGTGAGTCCAGTGTACGAATAATCTGGGACAACTGTTGAGAAATTGCTGTCGACCAATAGTGAAGTTTCCGAGTCGTCCGATGTCCAAGTTACGCTGAAGACCGGGTACACCATAGCAGGTGTATCGTTTGGGAAAGAGGAATCCATAGTCAAGGTGGACGTCCGGGGGGCAATTCAACGATTCCTACTCACCATGCAACCCGAGATTTTGGTTCCCAGTAGGTAACCCGAAGGCAAGATTGCTTTATTTGACGCAATTTGGTAGATAAAACAACCTTCTGTCAGCATCCAGCTGTGATTACAGTGTCGTTTCGGTTGCCTCCTACTGTGCGTCTCTCTTTTTCTCCTATCGAGTTATACTGAGTCATAAATACAGTCGGAATCGGTTCGTTCCACCCTTCACAGGTTGCAAGAGGTCATGAAAGAGTTTCGTCATGTCATGAGGGACTCGACTCAGAAAAATTTGGATGCCGTCATCAAATACGGCGTCGCAGTCTCAGAGGTTAGTGACCATACTCTCTTCTACACTGGAGGCTAATAATTACCAGTTGGACCCAATATCGAAGGCGGCATTTAGCGTTTTAAGCGTCACATTCGAGGTTTGTCTGTCGTCCGTTGTTAGCTATAGTCCTGACGCTGGTACATTTGCATGAATGAGTAGCTCCTGAAACAACAGAAAGGGCGTGATCAAATGGTGTCCGATCTCACTCGACAACTGAAGCGGATTCTTCCCTTTGCAAAGAAAGCACTCAAGGAAGCTATAGAAGATAATACGGACATCCCACGGACGGCCATTGGGGGACTATACACACTGACTATGGATATAGCCGAGTTCTCTTGCGACTATGTCAAGCGAAATCGCTTCAGTAAGCGACTTTCTAGATCCAACTCGCTCGAAACTTACATCGTAATAGAGAGATTAGCCAAGTCTGTAATATCCACCAAAGATCAGGACAGGATCAACGAACTCACCAGAGGATTCAAAGAGCTATTGGAAGATTTCGACCTTGCTATGAACGTGGAGATGTTCAAGAGTGTTAGGGGCACAGGTATGTGCAAGCTATCATCCTTGATGGATAAGGAATCTTATCCGCTTTTCGACTTGCAGAGGAAAGGGTGCTCCTAGACAGATTGAAGCCTATCGAGACAGGCTATAGGCTGGATCGTGGTTGCATGGAGGGAACAAGAACTGCTCTTCTCGATGATATCGTAGACTGGGCGATCCATCCTCATGTTGGTGACAACGTATCAGCGACAGCCGACTCCGTCAACGTATACTGGCTGTATGGGACATCTGGGGTTGGGAAGACGGCAATGGCACATTCCATATGCGCTCGATTGCATCAGGAAGGAATACTTGGTGGAATGTTTTTCTGTAGACGCGACAATCCAGACCTCAGTGATCCCAAATCTGTCCTACCAACACTTGTCTTCAAGCTCGCAGAGAGGTGGGGAGCATATAGAAAGCTTCTGGCGGATAGGCTGAATAAGGACCCGAACTTAAATTTCCATTCAGACGATGGTCTGCTTTTTTTGGGACTTCTCGAGTCTCTCCAAAGTCACCCGCCACACTCACTCGTGCTCGTTATAGACGCCCTTGATGAATGCGGCGACACCCTCACTCGAGGCTCCATTCTAGCAACTCTCTTCGACGCATCTTTGATGTTTAGTTGGCTTAGAATCATTGTAACCAGTCGACAAGACTCGGATATCGAGTCTTGCTTTGCGTGGCTCGATGGTCACTGTTCAATGAAAGACCTCGCGACTGACAATAAATCGAACGAAGATATTCGCTTTTTTACGCAAAGCAAGTTACATTCGATCGCAAGTCGGTGCGGACTCCCAAATGACTGGCCAGGAAATCAGAAGCTGGACGAGATCGTCCAGCGCTCCGGAGGTCTGTTCATTTTCGTGGAGACGTTATCACAGTTGCTTGAGGCGGGACTTGACCCAGACAAATATCTGTCTGAGGCTCTTGCCTTCGGATCAGGAAGCGCACTCGAGCGTCTATATAACCTCTATACCACTGCCATTCGATCTCGAATCGGTCGAGATACAGAAACCTTCCGGCTAGTCATTGGAACGGTCATTGTGACCGGACAGTATAAACCGTTATCCGACGAGGCTGTAGCTGAGTTGACAGGTCTTCCGACCAATATCGTCATCACGTTGGTAAACAAATTGGGATCGCTACTCTACCGAGACACAGCAATGAACGGGGGTATACATGTTCGTCATTTATCAGTTATTGACTTCCTCACGGGAGCAAGTACCTCGGAAGATCTCAGAGTAGACATCAAGCAGGCAAATCGTGACGTTGCAATCAGCTGCCTCAGAATCATGACGCAAGGACTCCGATTCAATATTTGCGGAATAGAGTCCTCGTTCAAGTCTAACCGAGATGTCGTCGATCTCCAGTCTCGAGTCGATCGAAATATGTCGGCTGCACTACAATACAGCTGTCTGCATTGGGCTGACCACCTATCCTATATTCGTGATACCCGCGACAGGGTAGCGAAAGAACTTTTTAGTAAATTCACAATGGCTCCGCGACTGCTTTATTGGATGGAAGCTCTGAGTGTGATGGGAAAAGTTCCGGTTGGAGATTCACTGTTACGACGAGTCCCTCTATGGCTCAAGGTCTGTAGACTACTTACTAGTTTGTAAAACCAACGGTACTAACAATAATGGTAGTCATCAGAAATACCAATAGACGAACGTATTAACGATGCCCTCCAGTTTATACTCGCATTTCGGGAACCAATCGTAACAAGCGCACCGCACATATACATATCAGGACTAGCTTTTGCTCCCACGGAGACGGAGGTGCGGAGAGATGGCAACCACTATTTCAGAAAGCTACTAGTGGTAGAAGAGGGACGGAGGGAATCATGGCCAGAACGGCCAAGTATGCTGAAAGAACATACGGAGGGAGTAACGAGTGTTGCGTACTCTCCAGATGGTCGTCGCATTATCTCTGGCTCATGGGACAAGACCATCCGTATCTGGGATGCTGAAACTGGAGCTGCAGTGAGGGAGCCATTACGAGGGCATACTGACAAGATTTTCTGTGTAGCATACTCGCCAAATGGTCGTCACATCATTTCCTGTTCCTATGATAAAACAATCCGTATCTGGAATCCTGAAACCGGTGCTGTAGTAGGCAAGCCATTGGCATGGCATACCAGTTATATCAATAGTGTCGGATACTCGCCGGATGGTCGTCACATCGTCTCCGGCTCTTTTGACACGACCATCCATATTAGGCATGCTAAAACTGGTACCGCAGTGGGAACGACTTTAAAAGGCCACACTAATGCGATCAACAGCGTCACATACTCACCAGATGGTCGTCGCATTGTCTCTGGTTCCAGGGACCGCACCATCCGCATCTGGGATGCTAAAACTGGAGCTGCAATAGGCAAACCATTAGAAGGGCATACCAGCTCGGTAAACAGTGTAGCGTACTCTCCAAATGGTCTTCGCATCATCTCCGGATCCCGTGATCGTACGATCCGTATCTGGGACGCCGGGACTGGAGTTGCGGTAAGAAAGCCATTGGAGGGACATACCGACTCGGTATCCAGCGTGGCATATTCTCCAGATGGTCTTTACATAATCTCCGGTTCCTTTGACCAGACTGTCCGTATCTGGGATGCCGAAACTGGAGCTGCAGTAGGGAGGCCATTAGAAGGGCATACTTTTATGGTCTCTGGTGTGGCGTACTCGCCAGATGGTCATCACTTTGTCTCCGGCTCCTGGGACCATACCATTCGTATCTGGAATGCGGGGATAGAAAGTGACGTAGGCAGTCCATTGAAGGAAGATACCGATTCTACTTCTAGTTGTATTAGTTTGACGGAGATTCGTCCTGACTTTCATTTCGGCTTTCGACCACCCCGTATCTGTGGTCTTGTAGGAGGTAAGCATATTTTTGTCCATAGCTAATCTACCAACTGATTTGATTCCCTCTATCAGCCATAGATCCCGCTATTGTCACGTCGGGTCTTTCTATTGACTCGAATGGTTGGGTGCATCATCCAGATGGAGGGCTTTTATTTTGGGTTCCAGAAGACTATCAAAACGGGCTGACGTGTTCTGCCATTCTTACCATTCCTACGAGTGGTCGGGATAGGCGTGTCCGTTTGAACCTCGAAGGGTTTAGTTATGGGCCATCGTGGACTGATATCAAGATGGCCGATTCTTAGTCATTCTATATAGCTTTAATTTGGATGTTCCATTCTTTTTCCTATTGGGAGGATATATTCACTTTGATTGGATACAGCGGTTGAGAATAGTTTGAGAGTCAGGTCGAAACGAGAAATTTAAGCAGTCGCTTCGTTTGTGGTTACGGTTCCCTTTTCTACGCGACACTCTATCCACAGGATCTGATACACGCCTGTCATCTTTGGTAACAAAGCTAAAAGTGGATTGCAGCGAGCGTTTATTCGGAGAATAAGATTATCGATTGTCTCATACTAGAGCTTCGATTGGGCTTCGTACGCTTTCTACGCAAAACTTATTATTGGTTCATGCCATTATATTCCTCCTAAAGGCTGATTTAGACTTGATAGTACATAATGGTCGGGTTCACGATGTGATAAGACTCTACTCTATCACGGTGTTATGTTGCCGGCAACCGGAACGGAAGGTGGACCCCACTAGTGTCGAAGTTAGAAGAGTTCGTGATGATGTAGAGAGAAGCAGATAGGTAGCCGACACAGTAGTTGATCTTTACGAGTCGAAAATCCACCTGCTGTGCCTAAATACTGTGCCTAAACGCTTTTAATTGTTCCACCATTCAGTCTGTATCTACTCGATATACTCAGACGAGAGCTATAGTATGCATCCACCCTTTGGGTATTGAGTGGAGATGGCGCAGGTGTACTAGTTCTTCGCACGCAAGAGCTTGATATATATATCGATGCATAGGTTAAACGGAACCGATGGAAGTGACTAATAGCCACCTCAGACAGAGCTGGATCACCACCCACGGAACGTTATTCGGAGTCTCCGGCTCAGTTCAGATTAATCCGTTGATAAGGATACACCCTACAGAATCAATTCGACAGACGGCGTCGTCGAGTCAACGCAGGCGTCGATCCCGGCATAACCACTTTTCCGCACATCCCCTTTGATAATCGCTCGCCCCACCTTACCTTACAGAGACCATATGCTAGTTTTCACGTCGATAATGTGGATGATACCATCCAACGGAGGTATTTTTCGATTTCTTCATCGTCTAAGGTGTCCAAGATATGGTAATCGTCAGGGCGGTTGCGTTCCATGGGAAGGCTTTAGCGTCCATAACATAGTGCTAAACCCAATTGTATGGTTTCTCTACCTTATTTAGTGACGAGTAAGTCTGTTGACCGATCCATGAGGTCGAGGACAAGGTTCAAGTTGTAAACCGATGTCGAAACTTGAACCGGACCTTCTTAAGACGCGCCGGCAAGACACGACCGTCTGAACGATAACTCTTCTAATGACCTCAAATATGGAAGATGAAGACAAAGGGTAGGTCGTGGGTCGCTTCACGTCCATAGACGGGCCATTGATGCTGTTATCGCTTCGGCAGGCTCTTGTATCTTCACTGTACAGCTTTTCTTTATATCTTGACGAGTATTTACTCTCATTTCCAACTAGATGTCACTGTTGAAATGCCCACAACGTCGGGATACCGAGCCAAGTTGAACGTCGATCGTTCAGATATGCGATAGACGAGGAACGAGCAAAAGTCGGTAGGAAGCCGCAAAGTGGTCTGTGAGTTGAATATGTACAGTTTATATATCTACTGACCTATGGTTCGTGATGATCAGCGAGATTGCCAAGTTCATGTTACGCTGAAGACCAGACAGATCATAGCAAGTGTCGCTTTTGGAAAAGGGGAATCAGTAGTCGGTATCGACGCCCAGGAGGCAGTTCAACGATTCCTCACCGTGCAACCCGTCTTCAGTAGGTAGCGCCAAAGTGGAATGGCGCTCTCTGACGTACCGAGATAGAAAAAGTAACTTTTCGTCAACAGCCTGTCATGGCTACGGTCTCGTTTCGCTCCCTTCCTAATGTGTGTCTCCCCTTGTCTCCTACACGCGTCCGCTGGGTGAGGTCTACAGCCGGAATCGGTAAGATCCACTCTCTAAAACTTGCAGGAAGCCATGGTTGAGTTTTGTCATTTCATGGGAGATTCGACACAGAAAATTTTGGATACGGTCGTTAGATATGGCTTCGCATTCTCAGAGGTTAGTGACAGTATTCGAGTCTATTTTCGGTTCTAATGATACTCAGTCGGATCTACGATCTAAAGCGGCATTCATCGTTTTAACTGTGACTTTCGACGTATGTCCCTCATCCGTCGTTCGTGTCAGTTCTGACGTTATCACATCCTCACTAATGAATAGCTCCTCAAGCAACAAAAGCAGCGGGATCAAATAATATCTGCCCTTTCTCGACAGCTAAACCGAGTGCTACCATTTGCAGACGAGACGTTGAAGGAGGCCGTGGAGAACAATACGGACATATTACGGAAATTAAGTGGGAGACTATATACTTTGACTGTGGATGTAGCCGAGTTCTCTCGCGACTAAGTCAAACGGAATCGTTTTAGGAGGTTTGGTCGTTATGTCTCAATACAGGGGATAAGTCAAGGCACTGAGTAATCGAATACTGCCCTTTACTTGGCGGAGGAGGAGAACGAGATATGAGAGGGTGAACTTCCCTATACGCGCCCTGGACGCTGGCACCAGCCTAATTACCGTGCGTGCCTGATCACTTCTAGCTTTCAGCAAATAACTGCAGCTGAGAAGGTGAACGTTCGACAGCTAGATCTTGGAAGGTGAGTGGTGAAATAAACCTACCGTTTCTTCGCACACGAGGGAATGATATATGCGCCCGTAAAGGTTGCACCGACCGACCAAGACGATGAACCGTCCTCAAACTGAGTGAGTGGGATGTGCAACGTATATGTTGAATATTGCAGACCACACTTTCGTCCGACTGACGGAAAGTTTCAGGATTGGGGATGCATGGAGAGAATAAAGGAAAAGGAGATATCGACGGTGGGATAAATGACCGACCGACGTAGCGGGGGAACATCAATGACGACGATTGGTTCATTATATCATCTGATTTGTGCATCCCGTGCTGGGTTTGTTAATGGAATTTGCCAATTGACGAAGTGACCATATGGCTGCTTAATTCCACATGCCAGTTCCCATTCCACTTCACGGTACTCTTCTCTCTTTCTTCTCACCATTATTTACGAATAATATTCAAAAGTACAGCGTTATTGCACCCGTGGTTCCCAGCTTTCCCAAATGGCCAAAGTCTATGGCTAGCTTGGTTCTCACACTTTTGGCTGCGACTCAACCTCTGGCCATCTCTTTCAGGGCGATGGCATGGATATTATGTGGCTTGGCGATGCCCATCATGTTATATGAGCAGACGAAAGCGATGGACATTGCTCGTAAAAAAATCATATAATGCATCTGCACATCCACATTCCTCACTCCTCCGCCCTACACGTTTTCTTTTTTTTTCCGCCTCTCTTCTTTTTGCTTGCTAGCTAACTAGCTAGCTCACCTCTTCCCGTCCCTCCTCCCTTCCAAGAAACACGAAAGAGGGAGAAGAGACTAGGCCATTATGGTAAAGACGGCGATCGTGGACGATACGGATCCAAACATTGTCTATGGAACTGGATGGACGAGATTACCTAGAGCGTATTCGGAATTGACAAACGAGTTCAACTCTACTCTGCACTATGTATCTACGAATGGAGCCACGATGACCTATACTTTTAGAGGTGAGTGAGCATGTTTCCGTCCCATCGGTCGGATCTCGATCTTCGATTTTAGAGGACTATCCGCTCGCATGCCTGAACGGCTACCGCTACTTGCTACCGCTAACTACCCCCGTCCGAGACTCGGAAACGACTCTTCTCTCTTTTATCTCCCTGTTCTCTTTGTTTGCTCGTCCAGCAATCTATTAACACTTTCCTAATACCAGGCACTGGGATCACCGTCTATGGAACGCTAAGCAAACCAGAAACGTACGGAACTCCCGGCTCAACTTACTCCATCGACGGAGGTACACTCTATCGATTCAACTCGACAGGGGACGTCGTCAACACGGGCGATCCCGGCGTCACTTTTTCGCATATCCCTTTTTATCGTTCCCCCACGTTAAACTACGGAGACCACACGATCGTCGTTCGCGTCGATAACGTGGACGACTCTGTCGCACGTAGATACTTTTTCGATTTCTTCACCGTTCAAGGTGTCCAAGACGACGACAACGCACAAGGGTCTGGAGCGGCCAATGGACCTGGGTTCACCATTGTGGACGATCGAGATTCTAGAGTCTCGTTATCTGCAACTGGGTGGGCGACGAGTGGGAGTGGGACTTCTACGGATTACGAGGGGACGACGAGTACGACTCCAAAGGGTCGAAATGGAGTCGCCACCTTTACGTTTACCGGTACTGATATTGCTGTGTATGGAAGGATACACGACAGTTACGGTCCCTATGATATCGCCGAGTTTATCGTCGACGCCGGCACCCCAGACCAAGTCACCAGAAGTGCCTCGTACGAGGGGATGACGACTGATAGGAGACATCAACCGCTGTTGGTGTTATCCGGGCTGAAAGAGGAACAACATAAGATTCAAGTCACCGCGTTCGGTGACCGTGCGCCGCCCTGGTATTTGGATTATTTCGTCTATGGGACGACCAGGGCCAGTAATGGGGGTGGGAGTGTGAACGCACCGACGACAGTTGCGGATAGTGGTAGTGGAGATGGTGGGGTGGATGTTGGAGTTGGGGAGGGAGAAGGGACGGGTACAAGCTCGGGTTCGAGTGCGGGTTCGGGTTCGGTGGTGACGACGAGGTTTACGTCCAATGGTGTGATTATGACGCAAACAGTCTCCGTCCTCGGTGTCGATTTCCCACACCAAGACGGTCCACAGGGAAGCAACAGTGGCAACGGCGACAATTCTTCCAGTAACAATTCTTCTTCGATAACGACAAAATCATCAAAAAACGCGGCGACGATTGCAGGAGCGACGATTGGAGCCGTCGCTTTGCTCTCACTCCTGGTTTTCCTGTTTTTATATTGGGCTAGGAAGAGGAGGTTACGGTTACAAAAGGAGATGGGAGGAGATTATGTCCCTTATCAAGATCCCTCGGAGGACGAAAAGGGGCCCCGCCGTTACGTTGATACTGGGAGTCTTGGGCGAGAAGCGAGTATGAGTACAAGAGCGAGTGGTGGTGGGGTTGGTGGTGGGGTTGGTGGTGGTGGTGGAGGTGGAAACATGGAGATGGTGGATGGTGTACGGCAGCAAGTACAAAGACCTTCCAGACTACCCCCAGCATTTGGAGAAAAGGTTCGACCTGCTCCTGGTACTGGTGCCGTCGTCTGTTTCTCGGACGGTGAAACGCTGACGCGGAATGGTGGTCAGACGACGGTGGTCAGAAGCTTGATCACATCTTATCCTACTACAGGATCTGAAGAATCCGATCCCGCTCTCTCCGCCGCTCTCCTCTCCCATTCGTCTGTACCGCCGAATACGGAATCTATCCCTGCGACGGTGCCGAATGTGGTTATCGACAGCAGTGGAGATGGATCGAGAGAACGGCTGATATGGAGAAACGAAGGTGGTTCGTCTGCAGTCGCAGTAGTGAGAAGGCAAGGTTCGATCAAATACCCTCAGCAATCGAATACAACGAACCAACTTCACCATCCAGGCATGATGATAGCCTTCAACTCTTCTTCTCCGAATCAGCAACAACAACAGTTGATACCACCACAAGTGGCATTCGTGAGACAGACACGCGGGCAAGGGTCAAGTGTGCCGAGTATGACGGGAGAGGAAGACGGATTGGGATTCGGAAGAGAGTTAGATGCAGGGATACGGTTGGATCCGATGCAGTTTAATATGACGGCTCCGGAACTGTTGCCACCTTCGTATTCGGCCACTACGACTTACCGACGGTGACCATGATCGACGGAACTGTTGTGACGGTTCTTTTGTTT
>WSTS01000065.1:0-41842 GCA_019627755.1 Serendipita sp. 411 | reverse complement strand
GGAAACCTAAAAATCGCTGGCTGGGTGTAGGTATCGACCCGAATATCCCATGTTAGAGTTCAAGATGTCTCAAGCCAAAGACTAGAAGCGCCTGCTGCGAGCGAGAGCAACCATTTTGATAATTAACCATCTACGTGGGCTATATGATCTCCAACTCGTTTTGGTGGCGTTGGCGTTAGCGGCTCCCAGAAGCCTTTGCCCATTACACGTCTCAGACCCACGATTACAGACCTATAATGCACAAGGAAATACAATTCCCGCCAGGAAGAAGACAAGAATACTAGAGAAAATGAATGTATATTGGCATCTGGACCCTTCGAAGTCAGTATAAATGATGAGACCCAAGATAGGACGTACCTAACCATCGGAAACACCCAAGACCTAGAGTGACGCCGGGGATATTTACTATATTGACCAACGGCCAAGCGAATGACCGGACCAGCGACCCGATAATCCTGCAGAGCGACATCTGGACTGTCGCGGGTTGAGTGCAAGGAATCCTTTAGGACATTTCATGGATTTTTCTCCCGATCTAGCGCTAAAAGCACTTCTGGGTCAACCTCTTGATCTTGAGGGACGTTATTCCACCAGTTCTTCATGTCAGTAGAAAGTCCTTCTGTCCATCTTCGTATCTATATGAACCGTGTCAATAACCTCGTTGACAACGGAGAGAGGCGGCACTGACGATGGACACTTCTGACTGCTCCCCAGCAGGTGAGACGAGGAGAAAATATATAATTAGCGCTATAGGGGAAGCCAAGGACATCAGCCCGAGGTCCATATATCAACGAATGTTACTCACTGGGCACAGAAAGTTTTGTAAGCAAGTCGTACAGCCTTAGGCTCCGCGGGTCTCGTAGTCGAACGTACGGATGGGCCTTAGCAGCGTCTTTGATCCCAGTGGTCCTAAAGCTCGGAAGGCGAAACCAAGCGGGCGATGGTGGTTGTGAGTCGACAACAGCCGCGTTACCATTAGGAGATGCCTTGGTAGTATCGCGGATTGGGGGTCTTCCGTCCAATAGACGTTGGGCTGCTGGTGGCTTTTGAGGAATTTTCAGGTGCTTTGGAATTGCGCTCGGTCGAACGCGGTAGGATGGCATTAAGAAAGAGTAAAGAGTTCCAAGTACGTGTAAGATGGTTTCCTGTCGTATTTTCTCCCTCGCCAAGGTCGATGCCAAAGACGTGGTTGTGGTCGAGTCCAGCCTTGCTCGGCACCTTGACCACAGAGTCGTCAACAGTGGAACCTACACGGCCATTTGCGTTAGATAGCGCTACTTAACACGGTAAGTGGCAATCAGTTTAAGGAATTTCACCGTCGCGATTCGACATTAGAGACCTTTGCTAAGTGAATTTCTTAGCTTCAGTCTCGTATCGTAGGCAATCTTAGAAGGAAGGAGCAGATGTGTGACTTTATCAATCGACTCACAGAGCTTCTTCCCATCAGTAACAGGTTTCAGCGAGCCATCATTGGAGTATGATGATGTATAGCGAGACGAGCGGGGGTTGAAATTGCTTCGAATCCAATAATTCTACCACATAGGAGCCTAAATTGTGGAAGTCGCAAGATCTGTTCGTCAAGCCCTGCATCAACCGCGGTTCTTGGTGGTGATTCCTCGCTACACCTGTTCACACCAATGGCGGACCGACGACTCTTGATTAAGAGCGAAACGTTGGCCGAATTGTTCAAGAAGGCGACACCTTCTTTTGCTAGTTTCTATCGACAGATTCAACATGCGGCTGGAGGGTTCGTGGACCCCCCGAACGACCGCTATCCTCTCTTTGAACACCTAGTAATATTCCTCTACTGCCGGTGAGGCTCCAAATTTCTCGTATTTGGTCAGTGTTTGACCAGCGACCGCACAGATGTATAGCCCCCGTACCTTCAAAGAAAGAGTTTTTTGGTTCGCGGCTTTCGGTGGAACAGCGAACTAATATAGGAGAGGCGATGGACGCTTTGCTCTACCATAAGTTGGTCCCCCAAGACTCTAGCCTTGGGTTCTGCCTGTCTTTCCTCTATTTGTGTCATCATGAACGTTTTGGATTTATGGACGACCCAGTGCTCCTCCAGCGAATGTGGTACATCAGATCATACATCATTCTATCGGATGTGCAGAGTAAAGTGGACCCTGGGCAGCGGTTCAAGTGGTACGACGATCGATTAACGTTGGCTATATACTCCTGGGTACGGCATAACAGAGGGTATCATGTGAGGCCCTTTCCTAGGTATTATACATTCGGATTCTAACATACTCAAGGGTTGTCCTAGGCAAGGTTGCAACTGTCGGCGCATGATTGACCTTTATCTTGTCCCGATCGGTACGTTCAAGGCAATGTACATGGCCGTTGAGGAAGTTTGCATTACCCAACTTGCATTCGTTCGAGCCAAAAACCCTGTGTGGCCTCCCGCAGAAGGGGGCAAATCCTTGTCTCGCGCTGTTGAGACTGGACTTTACCTCACCCCGAACAGCAAGAGTTGGCCGCCCTGTCTAGTAAAGCATATCTCGAATCCCGATCCTCCACGGTATGTTTCTCGCCACATACGTCAGACGTTCTAACCAAGCTGGTCACCCCTGACAGAGGCGGCGCCTCGTCAAATCCACTCCACCTTGATGCAAAACAGGGACGGCAGGCTACTCGCTCATCAGCAGGCATGGCACCGCCCCCGGCTCCCCAACGAGCTCGATCAAGCAATCATTTAACTCCAAACCCTGGTCCCATTAGTCCCGCCGATGAAGGTGACTCCTCCAAGACGTCAGAAAGTACAGCAATCAATGATTCCTCAGCTCCAGAAACAGTAAAGTCTAAAGTAGAGCTCGTTGGAGATGCCAAAGGTCATCCAAGCGAAGTTCCTTCTCGTGCAAATTTAGATTTGCTCGAAAAAATCTTCGGTGGTGCTTCTGACCATCCCGAACTCGACTCGAGTCACCAACAGCTCCCAGCCTCCGCTACAGAAACAAAGGAAGTCGTGCAAGCACGACCACGAGATATCAATCTCGCTTCCTTGGAGTCCTCCAAAAAATTCATAACTACTGGGCCCAAAATGACAGATAATGATGACACTCCCTTGGATAAACCTCCACCATTCATCAAATCGAATAAGCGTCAGATTTTGACGGCCAGAAAATCCACCGGTATCATACGTCCAACTGGTCGCTTTACTCAAAATGGAGTGGGGGTCCTCGTTCCTAGGAGGAGAAGGTTATCGACTGTCGGTGGTGAGCCTTCCTTATCCCAAGGAAAGCCCGGAATGGAGCAAGACCGCTCTGATTCCATCCAATCTGAATCTCCTACAAAAGCAAGTGTTGGCACAGCCCAGCTTCCGATAGAACTTACAGATCCGGAAAAATCTTCTCCTCATATCGCCGGGGACTCTACCACTGCCGCTGACAAGATGCAAGCTGACGCGAATGGCAGTCATCTTGAGGGAAGGGACGATACCCCTGTGTCCTCAGCGCCCTCTATGCATAAGCAAAACATAAGAGCTCCTCGAGAGTCTGAGCTTATAGGAGCACGTAAGCGACTACACGTCCAACTGCAAGAAAGTGACAGAATGGTCGAAACCCAAGTGTCCCGCTTATCTCCAGGTCCTCTTTCGCCATCCCTGGAAGGCATATCTTCGATGACAACTCATTTAACAAAACGCGCAAAGATAACAGAGCACCTAACCTCCAAGGATGTGCAACAAGTTCTATTAACTCCTTCAACCGAACATTTCGTTGACCAGAGCGGCCCCAGCGAGTCAAAAGCTATCGGCTCCGAAAAAGATGTCGCGATTCCACAAGTAGTCAAGACTATGGAAGACGAGACTATCGCTGCTGCAAATGCGATGTCCTCTACACTGAAGATATTGTCACATCTAGCAGGAAAGAGTCTCAGCGACAGAGGAGAAACCGGTGACGAAGATACTTCCACCACGAGCTCTCGGTCTAAGTCATCGCGCATATCTAAGACATCTCCGGGGAAACGCAAAAAGCCGCCTTTGGGAGTCAGGTCAACATCCGACACTTCAACACACTCCCGAGCAAACAGTGCACGTTTCCTTACTCCAACCTCCCCAGCGTCCTTGACGAAATCGCAAATTCAATCAGGAGATCCTCCTTCTGGTCCTTCTACTTCCGTTTCTCCTGCCCCGTTGCTCCCCCACGAACCCTATCCTGAATCCAGCGGGGGGACGCAGAACCACTCTCCGCCTGTTACAATCCTAGAGGATCAAAGCATAATTCAGGTTATGACAGGAATCAATTCGGAGGAAACTATCTCTTTCTCTTCATCAGATGAAGCATTACAGCTGCTTCTTCCAACGCAGGAGGCAAGGCGACTGCTGTGCGTTCTCGTGGGATTTGGTATACCCTTGGAATGGGACATGGTCAGTATATCCAGGGAAGGTATTACGGTTCGTGACGAGGTGAGCCCCAACCTCGACGCAATTCGAACCTTCACGCTGAAAATCAACCGGAAGAACCGCGAACTTGTTACGTCTTATATGAATGAGGAGTGTGTTAGGCTGTTGAGTGGACGGGGAATGTGAGCGCTGTGTAAGTTCTATTTGCATTTTTCCTGACCCAAATACCTAGTCGTATCTCTATTGGACCGCGTGAAATACTCTCGCCTGATGATGTCCGAGAGATTTCAAATGCGACTGTCTGCCGTATGGATGACGCGGTGACAAGGTTAGGGGATGTAGGCGCTCGGATATCGATCGTGGATACTCGGTGCGAGCGATGGCGAATGCATCCGTTATGGGAGGTCAGCCGCCTGCAGAACATCATTCGTACGATCCTAAAGGTGGAGCTACCTCCGAATGAGGATATCAACAAGATCGATCTTGGGGTCCAGATCAGTGATCAATATCGAGCTACGACTCTACTCTTACCTCCGGTAAAAAATATCAAGACGCCCCATTGAGCCTTACTGATAGTTTATCAGCCTCTTTCTCAACAACTAAATGTGGAGGATACCGCAAAGTTATCACTACATGGCATGTGAGTTACCTACCTCCCGTCGTTTGAGATTGGAGTTGATTTGTGGAACAGCGCAACTTTCAGTGGATATTCGCAAATCGATGGCCCACTACTTCCTTCATCCTCTCCAAGCACAAGTCAAAATGATTCATCTCCAGTTGATGGATGGAGAGCGATGAGGGCAGAGGTTTTGAAGATGAAATTACCATGGGAATCGACCCACGGCTCAGCACCGCACCGCTTTTCCGGACACTCGTCCACATTGTCATACCCTTACGTTTTCAAGCCACTTTCCAAGTTGGCGACAGCGGGTATTCGGTGGACAGATGACGAAAGAGACGGAGATCTGTCGGATGCGGATAGTGATTTTGAAATTGGCGGATTGAGACCTGTTCTGCAGTTCTGAAATAGCTGGTGCGCCATGTCTTCACTTCTCCAGCGAAAAACTTAAGGTTCTATTAGATCCCAATTTCAGTAGCACTGACCTGGCTATGATACTCAGTTGGACACATCAATGGGAATACCAGTAGTCTATGATTCATTGGGTTAGGCTACGAATCTAGGTCCATGTCGTCTGGTATCGGTTGACCCTTTCCCGCCATAGCAAGCATTTCCCTCCTCTTCTCTAACCGCACCTTCATCTTTTCTCTCGCGTCATTCACAGTCGTTTCCCATAATGAAGCCGGGCTCTCGCCTGTATTTCCACTTGCAGAAGTAGTTACCGACACTTTTGCTAAAGTTTGCAATAATCCGATCGCTAATCCAAGGTGATTGTGTCTTCTAAGTGCATTTTCGAATTCCCATCGCCGTCTTTTCGTCTCTTCCTCATGCCGGAGTTCCTGCGCTTCCGCGACGGTGATATGAGGCGGTAGTGACGAAGAGAGTATAGGAAGTGCGTCCGGGCGAATTGCTTGAAGGTTGAATTCCACCTATAGTGTCTATCAGATGAATAGAACTCGTGACGAGCAGTAGATACATACCGATCCAGCAGGGTAGAGCTCTATCCTACTTTGGATGACACCTAAAGCCTGTTCTACCCATACCTGCCCAATTTTCCCGTGGTTTACAGCATATCGTTTCAGGCCGTCGAGTTCGTAAAGAGTATCTCCGATCGGCACGTATACAACAAAATGATAGGCATCCTCTGCTTCCCCTTTAGGTAGGTTCAAGCCGTCCAATGAGAGCGCTGCAGGCGGTGATAACGAGTTATGTATCCGCCGTAAATCGGCTGAGGAGGTGAGGACTTCCCCTAGGGACTGTAAGGTTCAAACAACTTAACGAAAGAGTCCAGTATATCTCCGGTTGCTACCTACCAGTGGATCCATCCCTACGCCGAAGCTGAAGACATCTCCGAGCTCTTTTCCGACAGGTAAGTCTGGTATATTTCCAAGAGCGTTGACAATTGCGAGCGTAGCGCATGCATTTTGAACAACCTGGATTGAGAGATTGATCGGCGCTTGTCTTAAGAATATCCTGCTATGCCTAGTGATAGCGGTGTTCGACAGAAACACTCACCTGTTTGGCGTAAAATCCAGCAAAATCTGGGTCATATACACCTCCTGTGCGTGGACCACGACTTGCTCCCTCTCCGATATCACCGGCCTCCCTATCAGCTGTCCACTTGAAGAGAAAGACGAGTGCGCTAATAGGTGAGATGGAGTAGAGAGGATCACTGGCCAATGCGGCGAAGTCGAGGGTGTACAACTCATCCATTACAAGAGGAGTTCCTAACAGACGCAGTAGCTCCCTAGGATCATGTTGTACACGCGGAATGAGCATGACGAAAGTAGAAAGGTGGACGCGCGTCGAGACGTGAATTACGAAATAAGCGCGTAATAAGGAGGAATTTGTGCGTATTTGTCAAGATAGAAGATCATAATGAGCTTTATGACTCTCTAAGCGCGTTATTTACACGTACGAGAATACGCCAGGGTCAGACTCTGTGAGTTGCCATCCCGAAGATTGATCATCATCTGCCATTTGTCGTAATCCAGAAGTATTGGTTGTCGTTTCAAGTCTGGGAGCGTCTCCGCGAGGACGGCGAATCGTGGTTCTGTCCAGGAGTGGCACAATCAAAAACTTGGCTGACAACCACGACGAGCAACTTTTGCTGAATTTAGTTAGGGGCGCTGTAATAACCACCTAACGTACGTTCAGAGTCCAAGATGTCGATCAATATATTCAGTCAAGAGGTGCGAACTCAGACAGTTGAATTTGGTCCTTGCTAAACTTCATCTGAAACGTTCATCGCGTCATGAAAATTGCGAATCTTATGTTCTTACTATCGAATCAAATCAATTTTCATCGTGGAATGCCCATCAAACGCGATCGTTTGCCTAGGCCACAGAGGAACGCTCGGAGTCTGCGCGCCTTTCATCCTTCGTGGGTGCCATGGCCATAGGGGATGTTGTAAAAACGACTCTAGGCCCAAAAGGGATGAACAAAATACTTCAATCAGCGTCGACGGGCGAGATTCAAATCACAAACGACGGAGCGACGATCTTGAAGAGTATTCAGCTTGATAATCCTGCTGCAAAAGTGCTCGTCAATATATCCAAGGTATCTTAGAGATATTTATCATATTTATGTCACCTCCTGCCTTACATTCGCTCATGGCTAGTCTTCAGGTCCAGGACGATGAGGTCGGTGATGGGACGACATCCGTCTGTGTATTAGCTAGCGAGTTGCTCCGGGAAGCGGAGAAGCTGGTAGGTAAACTTCCTGAGGAAGGTTTCTAACTGCTGATTGTGCAAAGGTCGGTGGCGATGGGCACCACGTACACCCTCAAACAGTGGTAGAAGGGTTCAGGCTGGCTAGTAAGGAGTCTCTGCGGGCTTTGGAAGCCGCTGCCGTGGACAACAGGTCTGTTTTCTTCATCTTTTTGCAAAGCTCGAGGTGTCTAAGATCCGTTAGTGGCGACAAGGATGCGTTTCGCAAAGATCTTGTCAACATTGCGCGAACGACCCTCTCTTCCAAGGTTTTGAGTCAAGACAAAGATTATTTTGCGAACCTTGCTGTAGACGCTGTATTAAGATTACAGGCGAGCTATATCGTTCTCATCTCATATTGTCGACCTCACCTCTTTTGATATCTAGGGATCAACGGACCTCGACCATATCCAAATCATCAAAAAAGTTGGCGGAAAATTAACGGACTCATATCTAGACGAAGGTATTTCAATCTCTACATGGCCGTCCCCCGGAGATGTGTCTGAAAGTGCGCACTCAGGCTTCATCCTTGACAAGACCCTTCCCGCTTCCGGTCCAAGACGAATGGAGAAAGCCAAGATTTTGATCTCAAATACGTGTACGCCCGCGAGCAACGTGTTTGAATCCTGAAACGAATCCCATGATAGCCATGGATACGGACAAGATCAAAGTATTCGGTGCGCGCGTCAAGGTAGACGGAACCGGCAAGCTGGCAGATCTGGAAAGGGCTGAGAAGGTTCATTCCTCATTTAGAGACTAAGTATACCTGACTCACTGGATTCTTTAGGACAAGATGAAGGCGAAAGTAGCCGCTATTGCTGCGCACGGGATCAACGTCTTCGTTAATAGACAGCTTGTGTACAACTATCCCGAATCCTTATTTGCGGAGGCTGGCATCATGTGCATCGAGCACGCAGACTTTGAGGGCGTTGAGCGGTGAGTACACCTCGTTACCCTGGATCATTGCTCATTCTTCCACCCCGCTAGCCTTTCACTTGTCACCGGTGGAGAAATTGTCAGTACGTTTGACCGACCCGACCTTGTCAAACTAGGAACATGTGAGCTCATTGAGGAAATAATGATCGGAGAGGACAAGGTATGTGCTATATTGGGAGCGCTGGGCCGTGACCTCGAGTATTAATGCCTTCCCTCTTTCTAGCTCCTCAAATTCTCCGGTGTCTCTGCCGGTCAAGCATGCACCGTCGTTCTGAGAGGTAGCACCACTCAGATGGTTGATGAGGCTGAACGGTCATTGCATGACGCCTTGTCTGTACTCTCTCAGACAGTGCAAGAGACACGAACGGTGCTAGGCGGGGGTTGCTCGGAGATGTTGATGGCATGTGCTGTTGAGACGCTTGGGAAGAAAGTCGAAGGGAAAAAAGCGTTGGCTGTGGAAGCGTTCGCACGAGCGCTTCGTATGATCCCCATGATTCTAGCTGATAACGCAGGATGGGACAGCAGCGATCTAGTGGCAAGACTAAGAAAGAAGCATTTTGAAGGCGCGGATGAAGGTGTTGGTTCAAAGGGCTCGCAGGCTGGATTGGACATGGAAATTGGAGATATAGGAGACATGAGAGAGCTGGGTATCACCGAGAGTTACAAGTTGAAGCGACAAGTTGTCCTCAGCGCCTCTGAAGCGGCAGAAATGATTCTTAGGTACGATTTTCCTATCTATATGCAGAAATAAGAGTTACTGATCCCTTTTTTCGACGTCTCAGGGTCGATACGATATTGCGCTCTACACCTAGAAAACGAGAAAGGATGTAAATTCGGTCATTTGTCGTGATACATAGAAGTGCAACAATACCCTGGAGAGCGATAAACCCTGAATTGAGGGAAATAAATCCATCATAGGAGCATTTTCTCTTCTTTAGACGAGTCGGCGCTCTTGCTGTGGTTTCTTGCTGTAGCTGCCAGCACTCATCCGATTGGTACGGTCGGGCCAAGACATCCTTCTCAAGCCGCAAGGCTTCTCATCCACTTCTACGAAGCAATTTTACAAGCTTGGTGAGCAACACCAATGAGTATCGTTTTGACGTGATTTTATTCAGCTGCAGGTGCAATGCGGCATGGACGATCTGAACGATCTGGGCCAGCTGCAGTAGCTTGCAGTTGTGGCCCCAGGTTTTTCCTCGATTTATAGAACACAAGTGGCTTGGCTTATCCTTGGGACAGGTCGCCTGCTGGCAGACTGTCCAGCCACACCGGGGCAGGCAGCCAGGCGTGCAATTAAGGAAACTAGCCCTTGACTGGGTTTTGGGCATGACCAGTCAATTCCAGTCTGGTACCAATTCCGGAGGCCCTTGCACACATACTGGCCATCGCTTATGGGCAAGTCGTTGCAGACTCGTGACAGGACACCAAGTGCATATATAGCCCATCAAATCCCTGCCAGGATTTCTCAAATCTCCCCCTCCCTCTACGCACCAAGGCTCAAACTTATGGCAGAATTGCATACACTAGAGCAAGGTCCTGGGCCTGCCACCACCATCACCTTCGAGCCGGCCGCGCTGGTCTCTCCATCGACCACAGGTGGTAGCAGCATGATATCATACGCAAGTAGTCTACCCAGTACGTCCTATCCTACATCCGAGATGGTACAGCTGCCAAAACTTGGTATCATAGGCTCGACCATCAGTTCACCGATACTCGTCTCCTCTAGCAAACCTCTTCCTCTCACGACGTCGCATTCTTCTCCACCAAACTTCTCGACCTACACTGCCAGACCTTATGGTACTGCATATTCGAGTGGCAACGGCAATGGTGGAGACTCGCCCATAAACCAAAATGACCGAAACCTCAAGATTCTCTTCCTCGTCATCGGCGTTCTCATCTGTGTCATTGTACTATTCTTCCTACTCCGACTTCTCAAGTGGTTCTTCTTTGGTAGGGTCAAAGCTGAGCAAAATGCTACGGATCCCGAGTCGCAAGCCTCGTCCGTTCGGTATTTGGACCCAGCTAACCCAGACACGCCGAGGTCTGAATCCCCATTCGAGATATTCGAAAAGCCTCATATATACCACTACACAAAACGAAGTTCAGGGTCCAGAAGCACAATATACGAATGAAAATTTATCGGACTCTTTGCGTTTTTTCCAGCCTGGACAGTTTCCCTCGGTGCGAAAACCGAGCAATTATTGGTCTATTTAGAGAAATAAGGACAATTTTAGCAGATAAGGACTTTCATGTATCGTCATTCTATGGCAGCAACTACCATGTATTACACCTCTCTACCCTTCGATGTACATATATCTACATTGTCTCCGGCAATAACCGGCCTTCATCGACACCTAGGGTGATGAACTGAACAGAATTAGGATTCAATTACAATAGTAACTTGGATACAACGCTATTAAAGAGGAAGTCGAGGAAACTACACGAATAATGCTAGCAGCCCGCGGCTTGCGAGATAATTATAAGTAGTAACCCAAAGGAATGTGGGTCGGAGGAAAAGCCAAGTACAAATAAGCGTACGGGGCCACAGGAAGTCGGACAGACCCTCCTAGTGTTATCCTATTTGGCCTTCTCATAGAACGTGCGAAGGTCCAACAGTCGTTTAAACTGCTCCTTCTCCCAGAGCAGCTTCACTACCTCAAGATCCCTTTCCCGTTTCTCTGGAATAATTTGCTTTATCATGACGTCGTAGACACCGCAGACGGGGCGATGGTCGCTGACATCGGGTTCGTATCTGCCGTACCAAAGCGGTCGCACCCTGTTAGGGTCCCTTGATCGATACAGAATTCGGTCACACCAAGCGGGGACTCGTTTCTTCTCCGAGGTATCGTAATCGTCGGTGTGCCTATCGTACTTGTACGTCGGTGCAAAGGTGATAGGAGGTTCATTGAATGTTTGGAGACGGAAAGACGGATTCGTCTGCATCTCGTGTAAAAGTTGGTCGTATTGCAAAAGATGATCAAGGCGGTCCGCTTGCACATGGTTTATGACCGCATCCCTTCTCTGGTCGATTCGATAGTTCAAGTCGCCATTCAACTATTAAGATAGCGGTGAGAACTCGCTCGATATGATCATGACACGAGAATGATATACTCACAAAGCATATTTCATGATCAAGGATCATCGATCCATCACCTCCCCCAACGTAAGCATTGACCTCGCCGCTCTCGTTCACATGATCAAGAGAGCAAGTAGGAAAAACCGCTTTTTCTTCGAGAATAGCAGCTAAATCCATATTACGTGCGACGCGCTGGTGTTGACCAGCTGCAAGATGACAATTAAGGAAGCAAAAGCTTGTATCGTCCACCGTGAACCGGGCAACGATTGCCCCTTTATTTCCATACATGCGATTCAGCCCGCATTTGACCGTCGTAATCGCCTGATCGCCAATCGCTTTGACATTTGGTGACGGGAATGCGATCGATCGGCGAACAAAGATGCAAGTAAACAAGCCGACCATGTTCTCTGTGTGTTGAACGATATACGACTCTGAGGGGAAGGCGGCTTGGACTTCGATGACGAGTCGATCATGCCAAAGTTTGTAATGTCTGGACACTTTCTCGGAGATGGTTCCGTCCGCTCTTTTCTTTCCAGTACCGAGGAGCACAGTTTCTAATATTCATTGGGGTTGAGATACAACGTATAGGCAACGAAAATCACACTCACTAGCAGTTAACTTCTTATCTTCGAGGTTAATGACCTCTTGAAGTCCAAATACGATCATGTCTGGTACATTAGCTTCGCCATGAGATGTAGTGAGGAATTTGCGCATAAAAGTTGCGTTTCTGGAGCCAGTAAGACCATCGGGTTTTGCGGCATCGACATTCCACGTGCAAATCAAAAGACGAAGAGGGCGGAAGATACAATAGGACGGTTCTCGAGCGATCATTTCCGAGTCTGTGAGCAAAGAATAAGCCCAACACTTGCATGCAGAGTCAGTTCATAGCGTACCTATCCAGTTGTGTGATAGTAGTCCATCCCAAAATTGCACCGCGTCATCTCTCCCAACGCTGTACACAAGTAGCTTCCCTGTCTGGGAAGGGGGAAAATGATTGAGATACTCGCGGGGTACCTGCAAGTCGAATATTACATACCTGTGCAATACCAAATGGATCCACACAAAGTTTGGTTACCGGACGATCGCCATACGCCTTCCAGACGTTGGTGACTACCCAAGGCTTGGGTCTCTTCTCTTTCTCGTCATCTGGGCTTGTTGTCGACTCTTTAGGACTTGGGATTGAATCACTTGCATCGAAAGCTATATCATACACAAAGATGGAGCCGTTTCCTAGCCCAGCCCACAACTTGGATCCAACAGCCTCAAGAGACGTGATACTGGATGTTGACACTTTGACCTTGCGAATACATACGGGTAGGTCGGACGTGTCTGTTGGAGATAAGCGACTCCGTGGAGGTAATGGTGGAGCTATTGCGACAGGGGAGTCGATGGGATTGCCATCACTCGTCGAGTTGCGATCATCTTCGGTAGACGTAAAGCTGGACGTTGAATTGGTGGAAGGAGTACTGCCATGTCGATATACGGGTAAGCGAGGGTTCTTTGAATGAGTCCCGATATTCTTTGGGTCGCTCCAGATCGTTACCCATCCACCTTGGTGTCCGAGATAGATCCAGCCAGGAGCTTGAGGGAGTACAGTACCACATGTTACTGGACCAACATCGAGATCGGGAATAACGGTTCTGGAGGAAATCATGCTGTCGTTGTCAATATCATGTATGTGGATGGTAGGGCCGTTGTTATGTTTGTGATTGTGGTGGGATGGCCGATGAGAGGCATTGGTAAGGGATGAGAATGAGCCTCCCAAAGACGATACCAACGAGCTCTTGCTATCCCCAAACCCATAGTCATATAAGGCAGAACCATTCGTGGCAGATGATGAGATGCTTGAACTGGTTGTGGCGGAAGAGTACTGGAGGGATGATGTCCAAAGTCGTCCGTTCAGCGACTTCGCGAAACCCCCCTTAAATGCTATTCTCTGTGCTCGAGGGGTCGACTCACTCAACGAGAAGTTGACGCCAACGATGGCCCTGGCTCCGAACTGGTCAACATTGCTGAGGGAATTACATCCAACCCCAGTGAATACCAGACATTTTCCGGCCTCATCGATCGTGGCCATACAATTATTGGAGAGCCGATAAATGCCCAACACAACGCCAGCGTGGGCACTTACACGGAAGTCCGTTAGCCGTCCACCGTTCCAGACATCCAATTCGAATAGAGCGCCATCTCGTGTCCCACACCAAAGATACCGACCTTCCTCCGATCCTCCAAGGGGGGTTGAGCTGTCGCCATTTGAGGAAGGATGTATCGATGATTTAGAGGCGCTGCGCGAAATCGCGCCACCAGTCTCAATTGACGGTGCGTGGCGAAATTCCATAGCCGTCACGCGTGGCTTGTCTACCCTCCACGGGATCGGCATTTCGTTCATGTCGATCGTCCAGACACCCTTAGCACCACTACGCTCGTGCTCTATGGTGGCCAGGTCCTCATAACCGCCTGGTCCTGCCATCCCACCCTTCATATTGGTGACTGTGATGGTACCCGTACTTGCTACAACGACCCACCAGCCCGAAACGACGACTAGCCCTTGATGAGGCACAAATATCTCTGTACGCCGACCGTCACTGGCTCGTGATGTTGCTGTGGGTTTCGAGGAGGCTGGACGATGATGTGCAGCAAGCACGTCCGGAGGATGCTGAAAACCATCAAGAAAAGGAGGTCTTCGGTTACTACGAGAAGAGTCAGGTAGCTCTTCTCCCTGTTTGGATACGACACGTTTCGTTGTTGTATCCTTTCCCACACCTGCCTCAAAGGTTGTAGTTCGTGGACGCTGTCCTTCTTCACCATCTTCGTCAGAGCTACTTGCGGAGGAATTGAGCGGCCCTCTACCGCCTGCCGAGCTCGGTCGTGATGCTGAGTGCCCCTTGTCGACTACTCGACGGACGGGTGGGGGCAAAAAGTCATTTGTGGGTTCTTTTTCCATTGGAGAGGTCTCTCCAGTAGGCCCAGGGTTCGACTGATGCTTAGTCCCGTTACTGGCCCCGCCACCCATCTTTACTACCGCGAAGATCTTCGAAATCGGTCGCGAGCTGATGTGATGTGGTAAGTGAGGAAAAGAGTGATCCTTGTGCTTAAATGAATGGGTGGAACTTGGTATGGTAGTCGTATCGATAGAGTTTGGAGCAACGGTTCGAGTGGGCGGAGGAAGCACTGAAATCGAGGTGCCATCGTTTGAAGAAGAACGCGGAGGTGGTGGAGGTGGCGTTGGCGTCTTTGTGTACCAATCTCCCGTCGTCGCGTCCACTTGGAGAGCCAATGACTCACGCGAGGCTGCCGGAGATCTCGAATAGAGAGAACCAGGTCGCGATGAGGTAGGGAGAGGTGGAACTCTTCGCTGACCACCTTCTATGGCCGCTAGAGGCGTAAGAGAGGCTGAAGATATGGTGGACATCTCTTCAGATGAGCCCTTTCGGGATGCAGTACCTCCTCGTGGCGGGAGCGGTGGCGCCGATGGAGTTGCCTCTGGACCGGACACATTTAGGACAGGGCTCCTCGGAGGCAGCTTTGGAACTGGGTTGAGAGACGGCACCAGATTGGGACTTGGCCCACCTCGAGATGGTAGTGGAGGTGCAACTGAAGAAGTGAGGGGGGTTGGCTCCTCCACAGATAGAGAGAATTTCTCGTAGGAAGGATTCTTGAGATCAAGGTTCCATTTATGATGGGGAAAAGTACCAGTGGCACTGGTACCTTCAGAAGGCCGAGGGGGAAGTTGAGGCGAAAATGGTTGGTAGGTAGACAAGACTTGAGGTTCTAGACTCGATTTGGTAGATTGGGAGTTAGCTGTGGAGGGTCTAGGTGGCAACGATGGACTCGGGATGTTCCTGCTTGGAAGCGTAGGAGGCCCCAATGAGTTGATTGGAGACAAAGAATCAGAAATATCGATGGACGGAGTGGCAGATCTTGAAGACGGTGTTGAAGCCCTGGATTCAAGTCCTCTCGGAGGAGGAAGGGGCCTTTGAGCAATCAGCTTTATTGGTTCTTTATGCTTAAAAGGTGATACGTACGCTTTTTTTAAAGGCGGCGGCGGAGGAGGCCTCTTTGTCAGTTTCCTGCTTGTATTCTCTACATCTGTGATCGCCTTGACTGGTTGCCCTGGGTTATGACTAGATGCGTCCTGGATACTTGACCCGCTGGCGCTTCTAGGAAACACTTTAGCAGTAATACTAGACGGAATTCCAAGGCCAATATGTGCGATTCGAGGCTTTTGATCACTCGAGGAGGTTTCTGATACCGACGTCGAAGGGCTATGAGAAAAAGCTGTTCGACGGGGAGTGGGTGGTATATTCGTATCGGTGGTTTCTTTATCTCGCTTCATAATTCCATGCTCAAATATCGATATTCTCTTTGAGACTGAGCTGGGAGGTCCAACGACGGTACGGTCGGCAACTGGTGAGGTGGGTTGGCTGGCTGGAGACGAAACAACACGTCGGAGATTATTTGAAGAGTCATCTGAAGGTACTGGTGATAAGGATACTTTGGGAGGACGGCTCTGTCTGCCCTCTGTCGGTTTCTATAACAATTCCATGGCGAGTCAGCCCGAGTGCTAGAGATAAGAGATACGAATTGGAATCAGCTCACGTTACTCGAGACATTATTCGAGATTAAAGCGCCTGCTTCGCTAGTTTCCCCTTCACCTTTCCCTTTGGCCAACGCTTCGAAGCGGCTGCGAAGAGAAGAGACCGGAGGGATTCCAGTGGATTCGATTTCATTTTCCATCTCCATTTTAGCTTTCAACTTGTTTTGCTGCAGGGAAATTACGAATGAGCTTCAGCTTTTACTCGCAGCGAGCGAAAGGCTGGTTTCTGGACCAAGGTTTTGACCACCAGGGTCGAGATGAAGAGTTTGATAGGTCCGGAATGTTGCTTGAGGATTGATCTGGGATCGTCAGGAGACTTGTTTCGCTGCTGAAAGGAGCAGCGAGCATGGATGTGGCGCAGCGGTCGGACCCAAGGAAGGTGGACTCACTTTGGGCGCTAACCACTTCCATTTTTGGACAGCGCGCCGTCTCAGCGTCCTCCAAGCAGCTCGAATCTCGCAAGTACACGACTGAAAAATAGAAAATCATGTCTTATATCTTCTCGTAGGGCTAGCTGGGCTGTACAGCGAAGAGGTTCTGACATTTATCTGGCTCGAAACCAGCTGATCTGAGAGGAGAATGAGCCGTAGGAGAAGTCTATCACGCATAGTGGCTATAATCCATCCAAGGACACCCAATGAGTGTGAACTATCTAACCTTGCCCGTGATGCCGTTGTTGATCGTTGCCTTTTCATCAGGACCTGCGGCAGTCTGGACGTGGTCTCCAGCAGCTGGAATGCTTTGATCTACGGATACAGTTCGTACTGAAGGCGCTCTGTCCGTTCTCTTTTCATCTTCTCTAGCTCCCCTATTGCCTGCAGCTTCTTTACACGTCGCCTTCTTGAGTGCGATTTGCAAATGCAGCATAGAATGACGAGAGGAATCCATCCTAAGAGGGGTATGAGAATTGTTAGCACGACATAGTCCTCTTTCCGGTCGACAATCTGCACTGGCTCCGGAACAACGATTGGAGGTGGAGGAGTGGAAGAACAATAGCTGCTTGAACTCATTGTCGTCGAAGAGATAAATGTACCTCTCGTTGCAGAATTGCCAGTCGGCATGACTGTAAGAGCACCTTCTGTCGAGGTTGGTGTGGCACACAAAGCGGAAGGAGTTATCCCCATCGTTTCTTGCTAGGTAGAGCGAGTCTCTCTGCGTGTACGGGACGTCTAGGCTGCTTTTGCTTGTTCTTCGCGTTTCCTTGTGGCGTCAGCAAGAAATGGACCAGAGATCTCCTTCCAGACGTGAGTAGCCAAAAACAAGGATAAAGGGTCTCCGTGATGTTGTAGGCTAGCTGGTAACGTACTGTCCAAGTCTACTGTACAAAGGTTGACCTCGATTTAGACAATGCACTCGCTACGTCACCATCTTCCGCTAGCCCGCCTTTAAGTGACGGTTAATCCCGTCTCGGTGCTCTTTTCTTTACGACTATCGGCTGCCTAGCTGGATGCCTGGCGTCATGTAGCTTTCGAGGTTCAGCGCCGTCTCTCGCTCAGTTCATTTTGTGCTAGGATTCTAACGACTCTTCACATACGGCATGTCCTTCGGGAGGCTCAGGTCGGCCCTGACTAGAAGCTGCGGCCATTATCGACTCATGTCCGAAAGTCCACAGTATTAATCTCCTCTCGACTGCCTAACCCGAATTTACAAAGTACCACGAGTACAAGACTGGGGCCTTCCCCAAACCCCCGATCGCACGTACGTCTGCACAGACCCTTACATAATAGAAGCCGTCCCTGTTCATCTGGCTCAATGTTACAACTTCTAACAGACAAACGTGACACTTGGTTGATCGGGCGCCACTGAACATCAATTACATTTTCATTACAAGTTTCGATTACAAGCGACCGATCACGATCTACGCGTTTAGATTTAACGAAAAACGAAGAACGGATCAAGAAGGGTCCTCGAACCATCAACGTCATCCATTACCTGTCTAGTATCCGGCAGGGGGGGGGTTGACAGGGAGGGGAACAGCGACGGGCTCCAAGAGCCAGAGGGCTTGGGCAGAGTAGTTCTGTGGGACGTGCTTGTTCTCGTCGTCGGCGGGGTCACGGTTAAGTTTCACCTGAGTGATGTATGAGGTCTCCTGTGACATTATGCAGAGCTGGGAGAACTCACCGGTTCCTTCTTATCGCCGCTGTTAAGCTCCCAGTGACCGATGGTTTGGCAATGGCCCTGGTTGTCGCGAGGGTCTTGGTAGATGCTGTTGGGAATAGTTAGTTTTTTTGGAGTGGTATATGTAGTATCTTATGGGTACGTACGCATATAAAATACGGGGCTCAGAACCGAAGCTGACGGCTTGAAGGCGCCAGTGGGTCGAGGCACCGAGTGCTCCCTCGACGCTGATATAGAATCTCTGTTTGACCTCGCTGATAGTTCCTCCAGGATGAGCCGCAACCCCGATGGCGCTTGGGTTCTTTGGGTCGTGAACATGGAAGCTATAGGTGTGGTCTTGGTTTCTGGTGATCCTCCACTACACCAAATGGTGAGTAAAACGAACCAGAGACCATGTATGCGTAGGGACTATCAAGAGCGGATACATACCTCCAACTCGGGGGACGAAGAGTTTCCTTTGGCACCAAGGGCACCGTCGTCGTTACGGATGGCGCCGTAGGCAAAGTGGACAATTTTGTAGATACCAGAGTTGACGACTGGAAGAAGAGACATTTTTGATGATGATTGGAGATACTTTGTGAGAGCTGCAAGTGTGGGGACTGCGAGTTGGGGTTGAGGATGAGGCGGAAGTAGGGCCTTTTATGCTCCAAGGTGGCGCTTCTTTACAGTTACTCTCCCAGGAAGTACATGTTCCCGGTCATATGCCCACGTATACGAACAACGATTCCGCTGTTTAACTTTGCACTCTATGAACAATTCACGTCCATTCTCCCAGTGAGCCGATCCCTCGGTTTTCTATGAGATAGTGATATTCGGAATGGATCTTGACATGTATTGATTCTACTTTACAAACGCCCTGAAGTACATGGGTCTCTGGCTGGTTCGCCCACCAAAACGTCCAGGTGGGGCAACTCTGTATAGATCGCGGAACCAAATGAGACACATGAGCGTATTTTGTCCTATACAGATTTCTCGGGATATATTTGGCAAGTCTGTAGGGACTGATGTCCAGAAAGGCGTGCTCAACCCCACAAGGGTTGACTATAGGGATCACATACTATGGCGCAATGATATCAGCCACATTGTGGGAACCTCGAATCAGATGACGACGGGCGACAGTGAACCCGCGACATCTCGATGGACTGGAGGTCAGCTGGAGGGCAGGAGTTCCTTAGTGAATGCAATACATGCTTGTGATGTCGAGAATAGGGCGTCTCGCTTGAGTCTGAGGGGCTTTCATTGAGAGAATATGCACAGATCTGTCGTCAGTCTGGAGCTTGGGTCGAGAAAGGATACGCCAAGAAGGGCGCCGGTAGGTGGTCGCAAGGTTAGCCGCAGGATGCTGAGTGGCTGTCTACGGAAAGCGAATCTCCGACAGGGCTCGACGGTGGTCTATCGATCTCGAAGTGCTATTATTCGGCCAGTTTGTATTCTTTGGATAAAAGATTCTCGCCTATATGATACGATTCGCCTCGACCGCCTCCATTTGGTTCCGAACCGGAGACTCAAAGTTTGCGAGCGTCCAACGACTACCTTTACAAAGTCTGACGAATTCTTTCGACATAGTGCACTCACTACAGTCAACCTCCGATCAATACAGCATTAATACCCCTAGCTGATCGAGCGTATTGGATGTGGCCTCGTCGTCGTCCTAGAGCGGGTCGTTGGGCGCGAATTCAGTGGCTTTAGCGATCAAACCATTCTAATCCACACCCATTGTGCCACAGTACCTCCTCCTTTGAGTTGTAACTGCAGTCTCGACAGTTGAGAGCTGCGGCCATACGCTCAGTTCAATACGGCACCAATATTCCCCGCCTGGTCAGAGAACTCGGCCTGAGGTAGAACGTTCGTATGCTCGTATCGATAGTCTCGGGTGGACACCTCATGTCGCATCTTTTGAGACTTCAATGCACGTGCGGTGCGTACTCGTATCCAGCTGGATGGTTCAGTCGGTCCAAAAATACGAGAGGACGTGAACGATGTGAATCGGTGGCAGAAGTAAACAGACGAAGGATCGCGAAACCTCGTGTTTCTCTCACTAATTCCATAAACTCACAGTTTGAGCGGACTACTCGTTCAGCTAGCTTGGCAATTCAACGCTTAATTGAACAATGTAATGTTTAGGTACAGCGGTATTATTGACACAACTCGTAATTTTGGGCGTAAACGTTTCGCACCACTCGTTACGGACATTATTGGCTACGCACAGAACGACAGAACGATAGAGAGCGCAACAGACCCAAAGAGACGAGTTACAGGAGGTTTTTAGTACTTGCCGGGGCCAGCGCCGGGGTTGAGCTCTCCGATGCGGTCCAAGACCCAGAGGGCAATGGGGGTGAAGTTGAGGGGGACCGGGTTGTTTTCGTCGTCAGAGGGGTCCCTGTTGAGCTTGACCTGATTCGACGTTAGTTCCCTGGTGCCACGCCGTCGAGATCAGTCAAAACTTACGGGCTCTTTCTTGTCGTTCTTGTTGAGTTCCCAGTGGCCGATGGTCTCGCAGCCCGGGTTGTCGCGGGGATCTTGATAGATGCTATCGTGAAGGAGTAAGTCGTGTGCATTAAACGGCTCGGAAAGGAAAGAGATACGTACGCGTAGAGGACCTGGGGGTTGGATCCTTGAAGGACGGGTTGGAGGCGCCATTGGGCCGCTTCGGCACCCTCGACTGAGACATAGTAGCGCTTGTTCACCTCGCTGATAGCTTGTCCACCGCCAGCAGCAGTACCCGCGAGACCTGGGTTGGCTGGGTCGTAGACCTGGAGAGTGTACGTGCTATTGGCGTTGCGGATGATCTTCCACTACAAAAGAGTAAATATTTGTGTAGATGGACGAAGTAGTGTGGCTCAAGGGGCTGAAGGACGCGTCGACTTACTTGTAACTCTTCCTGGGGGGAGTTTCCCTTGGCACCGAGGGCACCCTCGTCGTCACGGATGGGACCGTTGACGAAGTTTCTGATGGTGTAAATACCAGCGTTGACGGTAGCGATGAGAGACATTTTGTCGATGCGAGAGTTGCGAGCGAGGTAGATGCGAGTTGGGGGAGGTGCGAGTGTGGGAAGAGCACGAGCTGGAGGTGGGGGTATTTATGCCCCCACCAAGTGCATCTCTCGTCCTTCCACAAAAAGGGACGCCCTTGTTCAAACCTGCATCCAGTAACCAATTGAGATTCCCTCCCCTGCGCTATCACCTCGGTTTCCTGTCTCAAATTAGAACTAAGTGGGATATATATTCATTGGTCACCCTTTTGTCATAGGAATTCACGAACGCCGGGTGATCATAGGCAGTTGGGGGTTCACCAGCGGAGTGGGTCAGGTTCTTGCCCGCAAGCTGGCAAGATTATAGAGCTAACCTCGATAGTAAAGAGAAGAATCGTATGGACCTGGATACCTAGTACTCTCTTTCGTCGCGTTGGGCAACTGGCGAGGACTAAGGAACTGACAGGTACACGGGAGTTACTTGGGTTCGATCATCTTGTATGATAGATTGCTGTCAAATGGCGACAGTTCAGGGTAAAGGGTCAAATCGAGAGAGATCCGTGGTCCAGCTGTCCAGGAATCCCTGTGGACAATGTCAGCTGGGGGAGCATAATGAGTGGTTGAAAATGTGAAGAAGTGGCATACTGAGCCGAGTAGGGCAGGTATGAATTGACCTGTGGTCAGCTGTGACCCTTTCCGTGTGGAAGGACGGCAGAAAGCGCGCTGAGGTACGGAAACGTCAAGGAGAATCGACTCTCCGGTGGGGATCTCGCCAACCTGTGATCAACGAAGATATTCACTCAATTCAATACAGTCGAGGCGTCTAACCTATAGGGTTCCAATCGATGCTCTGCGAATTTACTACCTCTCTTTAGCCTATTACACCTCTTCAGAGAAGAGCGGTAGGGTAATCGTTGCTCTAAGAGGACCAAGAGGCGGACCCCCTGACTCAAATTATGTGTCAAATCGACAGCACCTGTTCAACGAACAATCTGATTATCCTACGATACAGTGGCTGAGATATTCTCCAGTCTGGACTCTGCCACACTGCTCGGTGCTTCCATATCGGCTCATCTCCTTTCATAGGCTGTCAAGTCGCTTTACAGTCACATAGAAGAGAAGGAACCAAGATTCAAAGTTAACAGAGGACTCTACACAGCTCGTTTATGGCGACCAGTGGCGTTTGCGCGATCATCGATAGAGATCACTCGCGGAACCAACCATCTCGCGCCATTGGTTGTGACCTCCTGAACGCAAAGTTCCGTCGCTTGCGTCAAATTACGAATATTTCCACTCAGAGAAGAGGGTCCCTGGGTGTTAATGCATCATGTTAACCGGCTGAAGGCGCTTCGGGAAGCTGACACTCCGAGTCTTGGGACCTCTGCTCTCAGTCTGGATCTCGGGTTACTGTCTCACCTCCACAGCGCACACGTTTGAACAAGGTGAGTCTTGAATTTCATCTTCAGTACTTCCTTTCTGTCGTTGGATTCTCTACTTTGTCGCTTAGGAGAACGGGAGGGTCCCCACTCGACATTCGGGTCAATCGGAGCTAGCTTGGCGAGGGCCGTATTCTCGATTGCGTCAAGGTTTGCACTTTCGTTACTTTGTTCGTCAGGTTCTCTAGAACTCAATGAGACAAAGGGACATGAGCCTTAGACTTCGCATCCCCTTCCCCTCAAAGGACCCAGCTATAGGCGGATGGTCTGGCTGTCGGGTGATTCAAACGAGTGGATATACAACTACCACTCCCAAAATGTGAGTAGTCTTGTTCTTTCTCCTTGTAGCTGTTGGATTCGCCGCCAAGACCGGCGATCACAAGCTTGTAGGCTCACTAGCCAGCTTCCATCAGCGCTATTTCTCCCCCATTCTCAATACAGAGACAAAGTCTCTCGTAACATTGAGACATTGTCATAGTAATTCGTAATCGTAAGGGCAGGAATGTAAAAGTTTATATAAAAATTCACCGGCGACTTGTAACAAACGGGGATCATATAGATCACTGGGTATATAATGGTTATTCATAGCAAATAGACGGTCTAAACTGGCTCCGGGATGCTCTGACTCAACGGGGCAGGGGAGGCGAGCGCCGGAGTGCCTGAGTTTAGTATGAAGTCGTCAGCCTTCTCGCATCAGTGTATCTTTACGAGACCTACCATCACTATTCCATCCAACTGGCTGAGCCAATGTGTACCTTTCGCCGGTGCACGCGCCGGGAGTAGTGGGATTGGCGTGGTACACCTGGTAGAAGAAAAACGACGATAATGAGAAACGAGACCCATAGCTTGTATAATCCACTCACGATCCAAGTTTGTCCCCCGGGGCTGTTGAAGAATCCATTATGGCCCTAGGAACAGACATTAGTCAACGCTCCGGTTTGGAAAGGTTAAATTCGCGTACTGGTTGGTAGTTACTGGAATTAGGAAGAGTCAGACACGCTCGCACGTGGGCCATGGAACGTTCGCTCTACTCACCCATTTGCGCTAGTAAGAATCGGCGAACCGTATTTCGACCAAGAGCTCTGACTGAGTGGATCGCCACCTAGGTACTCCAAGCGACCGAGCTTATACCCAGTTCCATCGCAGAAGGACGCAGAGTATACAATCCATGTACGCCCACCGTGATAAAGTGGTGCTTAAAGGAGGTCAGAGAAAGAACAATACTACCGCAGGCCAGACTTGCCTGGTCCTTCGTTGACTGGAAAGCCGACCTAGACGCGAGATATGAGTGTCTTTATTGTATTTAGTCGTTTCAAGAAGGTTACCTGTTCCCAAGACAGGGTGGGTCTGCTCAGTATGTAAGCATTGCCAACTGTCGTCGGGCCTGTAAGGGGGCTAAAATGGGATTCAAGGAGTCAGGAAGTGAAAGAGAAGGATTAGGACACAATCCATACGCGATGTAGAGACACTGTTCTCCTGGATCGGTCGAAGAGTAGACCAAGTACTTGCTCCCGTTGATCGTGAGCACGGTTGCGTCCAGAGAGAAAACATCACGATTTGGGAATGCGATTCGACCTTTGATGTAGTGTTAAATGAACATCAAAACAAACATCGAGATGGGAGCCTCCTTACCGGCATAAGACCAGGTTGAAGACCAGAGATCGCTTCCACTAGCTTTGATGACATGAACTCTTTGACCGGAGAGGTCACTTCCAGCGTTCGGACCAGCGGTATAGTAGCTGTTTTCTTTGCATCAGAAAAGGGAGCGATAGAACCAGAGATGGTGACCCACATGTACCAAGCCCCATTAATCGAGTGGATCTCAGGTGCCCCTATTATATATTTGAGGGGCAGAGACGGGGTCAGAAGACAGAGCTGACTCACAGACATTGCAGCAACGCGAAGTGTTGGTGTCCGTATAAATAACCTTTGGCGTAGATGCTTTCAGTTCAGCCAAGGTCTGAGAGAGGTGTTCAAGGTCAATTATTAGTCATTTTATTCGATAAATGTGAAGAGGAGAGCGGTTTACCTTGCCGCGAGAGAGCTGAAGGTTAGTCCAGGTGGTAGTCATCAGATCTAGAAGGAGGAAAAGATGGGAAATAGCACAATAAATCCGATTGGAGAGCTATCTCACAGTAGTATCCATTAGAGTATACCATAAACGGATCGGAGCCGTTAGGGTTTTTCAAGGGATTCTTGAACACTTTTGTTGAAGTGGCCACCGCCGACGATGAAGTCTTTGTTGTCGATGTAGCCGTACCTTGAAGACACTGAGGAGGACTAAGTTAGGAAAGAGACTGGTTTGGGACACCGGGTTCACCTGAGAGTACCCTGAAATGATCGTGAAATCCAGATATCATCACAACCAGGCCGTTGTGCACTTACATTGGTTAGAGTAAACACAGGTCCACCTGGATGTGGGATATTAGCTCATTCTTCCAACCCTTTTTCAAGGACCTACCCAGAAACGCATGTCGTAGCGCCTAAAGAAGAAGAGTAGATGGATTTGATGTCAGTAGTGGGGTCGAGTGTGTAGGATGCATTGGTAGCATACCAGTCCAGCCTTGCCCACCGCATTGACCATAGGCCGTCTGTTGGGCCCAAGCAACTGTAGCACTTGAAGCGACTGTGACCAGTGCAAAAAGAGACGATAAGTGCATCTTTATTCCGTCAACTCAGCAAGATGATGCCCTAGCGCGAGAGGCCGGTCCTTTATAGCCAGTGCCCCTCGTCGAATTCTCGGTGATGGACTTGCGAGGTAGCCACTGGCCTGTTAGTTCAGAGTGCGGATTCATAGGAATGACATGGTTCTTCATACGTTTAGTCGGGCCAATCCTCAGCCCTAAAGCAAATGTCGCTACCCGATTAGTCAAACCACTCCCAGACGGCCCAACTGTAAAGACGCACCCGAACTCAGGGGAATAAACAAATGTCTATGATTCAATGAACTCGGCGAACGGGTACAAGATCCCGCAGGGATAATGAATTGGTTAGCTGTCCGGCCGTTGAATTAGGAGATAAATCGGAAAGAACCTGATGAGAAAATGCGGCCCGATGGTTGCGCACTCGTCGTTGCCGTCAGATTTAAACAATAAACAAACGAGAGTTCTAATCACCTTGGATGGTAGTTAACCACATTCGCACTCGGAAGTGGGGTCGACACAAAATCACAAGATACTAGATGCAATAGGATAGAATCGGTTCGAGGCATGACCCTCGGGCCTTTATAGGAGCTTGGTTACTTGGCATTACCTGGATATAGTCTCGTCAATGTTCAGTAACGTGGTCTGTCTCTCCAGGTAGGAGTTCCAGAAAGATGAGTTCCAGCAAATTGTCAAGTATATAACGTGTATCGTAAAGGCTTCACAAGGGTTAGCTGTACTTGGGCTTGATAAGAGCTAAGGAGATATCTAGACGGGTTCTGGGATATCCTGAGTCAACGCTGCAGGAGGCGAGATGGCAGGCGTGCCTAATTCGACATACAATATCGTCAGTAGCTTATATCCGCGGACTTGGGAGAGGCATACCATCGCTGTTCCAACCAATGGGCTGTGCCATCGTATAACGATTTCCGTCACAGGTACCAGGAGTACTCGGATTTGCGTGGAATACCTAAATTGATGAGTTTTTGATCACCAAAATGAGCACTTGACAACGTACGATCCAGGTTTGGCCTCCTGGAGTGTAAAAGAAGCCGTTGTGTCCCTATGTGCAGTGTCAGCCAATATCCCAAACTGGACACAGGGGCGGCTGCATACCGGTTGATAGTTTCTGTAGATAGAGGGCGACAGAAGTTGTTCAGACATCTCAATGAATCGTAGAGAACTCACCCGTTGGCACTCTGGAGAATTGGCTGACTATACTTGGACCAGGAGCTTTGGCTGAGAGGATCCCCGCCAATGTACTCCAGGCGGCCAAGCTTGTACCCAGTTCCAGAGCACAGGGAAGCTGAATAGACAATCCAGGTGCGACCGCTGTGATACAGGGGTACTGACGGGATTCGGGAACACACATCTATGTCAGCGAACAGATAGATTTAAGTAACTAAGGTATCATACCTGGTCCTTCGTTGACGTTCCATCCAACCTAAGGGAACGAGGTCAGAGCTTTGATGGGTTCGACTCGTGAGAAAACGAACCTGCTCCCAAGAATAAGTGGGTCGACTTAGGACATACGCATTTCCGGCCGTGGTGGGGCTCGTAAGAGGTCTACAGGGGAAGTAGGACCATTAATCCGTCAGATAAAGCAATAAAAATGGAAGGCCGTACGCAATGAACAAGCATTGTGCATTGTTGTCTTGCGTCGAATAGATGATATAGTTGCTGCCGTTGAGCGTCGCGATGGTAGCATCAATAGACCAAACATCCCTGTTTGGGAATACGATACGACCTTACTGAGATTTCAGGGATTGTATGGGGTTAGTTGTTGGATAACGTACCAGCATAGGACCAGGTCGAAGCCCACAGGTCACTTCCGCTCGCCTTGACAACGTGAATCCTCTGACTAGCGTTGTCTCCACTCGCTCCAGCCGAGTAATAACTTGTCAGCTCCGTCAGTTTTCAAGGCAGGGGAGTGACAGGAGAGTCATTCTCACATATACCAGACGCCGCCGATACTGTGGATCTCGGGCGCCCCTGTTTACGTTATGTGAGCTACACGGCATACAAGGGGAGCACTTCGGAGTAGGACATACAAAAGTTGCAGCAGCGGGCGGTGGTGGTGTCCTTCCAAATGACTTTGGGTGTGGATGATTTGAGCTCTTTCAAAGTCTAGAATTCGAGTAAATGATGAGCTTTCCAAGTGCAACGGGGCCAGAAACGCCTACCCTTCCGCGGGAGAGTTGTAGGTTGCTCCATGTCGTAGTCATGAGATCTAAAAGGTGAGATGAGTATCAGATAGGATATACGATATGCGATCGCACAGTAGTAGCCATTGGAATACACCATGTACGGGTCAGAACCATTGGAAGTTTTCAAAGGGTTCCGGAACACTCCATTGCTCGTCGTGGTTGAGACAGCAGCGGAGGTCGTAGATGTGGGGGTAGATCCTCCAGTCGATTGAAGGCACTTTTAAAGGTCAGTAAGTGATATCCCTGGTTGAGTGAGGTCGCATATCCACCTGAGAGTACCCTACATAGCAAGATAAGTTACGGATTTATTTGGTAAGTGTAGTAGTATACGCACACGTGTTGGAATAAACGCAAGTCCAGCTTGAAGAATCGTGTCAGGCGTTAAATACTACTCGAAGAGCATCTGCCTCACCCAGAAACGCAGGTTGTTGGACCTGGTGAGATATGAAAGAGTGTATCAAATTAGTCAAGAAACTCCACATAACCTGTTATTCGTCTCACATACCAGTCCAGCCCTGACCACCGCATTGACCGTATGCGGTTTGTTGAGCCCATGCTACCGTAGAGCTCGCGACTACTGTCAAAAGAGAAGCTACCAGCGACAAACGCATTTTGGTCGGCAAACCTAGTCTGATGTTGGTTCCTTTCGTTTCGAGTGGTATAGTTCTGCTCTTTATAATCAGTAATCATCGTCTAATTCTCGGTGACAAGGTCTAGACAGCCTCTGATCGGCTGTTATAGGTCATACTTCGACGGTACTCTGGCTTTCACGTGCTTGTTCGGGCTTGAGTGAGCTCAACAAAGAAGCAATTGATTGCTTAATTTGTAGGCTAGGTTCGCACAGGGAGCGAGGTCGCATCAAACTCAAGTTGAGTTGATATAACTGAGAAACCTTGGTGAATATCCATAGGCAGTGAGTAGTTTGCAAGCCAAATAATCGCCGATACCATGATAAGGAGAGTCGTCGGAAAAGGCTTGAAAGGGGAATGCAGTCCAAGTTCCAACAGTGGCCCACGTCGAGCTAAGTAGTAAATAGAGATGACATCGGGCCGATCATCGTATTGTCGCTCGTAACCAACCATATTGATGCATGCTCGGAGGGACCTGTCAGGAGCCGTTTTCTCGGAATCTTGTAATCATCGTCTCGAAGCCGCCAGTAAAGGCCGCCTTCTCCATCATTTTGATGGTGGAGATCGGTAATTATGTTGGGCATGTTTTTTGCAGTCCCTGTTACCAGAATGTAAGCGACAGGGAGAGGGGATATCAATGCCGTCGATAACTTTCCTTTTCATCATAACGCTGACTTGACTGGAGGACGGAAGTAGATCGCATAATTCTTCTCCTCTCAATTGTGAAAATCGGCTCAGTATCTCCAGACTGGTAACCGTGCTGACCATATTTCCACCAATTAACTCCGAGCGACCGAGGTTACATCCAATCTTGTTGCATAAAGGTGAGGAGACGGCCAAAGTATGACCCTTGTAATTGGGGAGACGCTGGTTGGGGTCGCAAAACTAAACATATGAGCGAACAGCCACAAAAATGTGCAGCAATACTAGACGTACCTGGCCACCCTGTGATATCCATGCGTCCTGAAGGTAAAGGGGCTACGAAACCTGCCCTTTACGACAGATGTATTCTCAATTGCGGTGAGACACCTGCAGATAACGGAGAATTTTCCAGTCAGAAATAGTGACTATACCGAGACCACCGCCCAACGCTGTCTTATGAAGAGCAAAGATGAAATATCAGTTTGAATACAACAAGGCATCAGACGGGCACCCTGTCCGTATGAAGTTTAGTAGTAGCCAAAGACTACCTCTGATAGGTTACGCCGCACGGAGTCTGTCTCTGTTCTGAAGTCCTCGTCAATTTGCGTAGACAGTCCCCGTGAGAAAGCGATGTAGTCATGCATGTTCCATATTCAGTCGACGAACGAGATTCTATTCGAAGCATTCGCATGGGCAGTACGAGGCGCATTATTACCGGCAGATTGACGAAGCTACAGAATTGCAATGGAAAAAAAACGCCGTGAGTCCAAATAGCATGTGGTGGGGTGGAATGGGGGGTTCGACATATCGTTTTAGTGATGAGAAGATGCATGGGACGTACCGAGGAGGGCGCGATCTACTCGACCTCTCGGGAGAGTATCCTGAGGGATTGGCCCAGTCCCAGTCGCGGATCTGAGTGCATGAATGAGCGCACAAACTAGTTTAAGACGTGATATTGCTTACGATAGTAGGTGTTGAAATGCACTGCGTACAGATGGGAGAACTTTCCTCAAATTGACATCGCCCGTCTTCGGGGCTGTTGGTGTCCTCGTAGTCGTTAGCCTACAGCAACCAAGTAATCGCTAGCTCGAATATATGGCGAGTAGTTACTGGGAGATGGTATGTACGAGCGTGTGGGAGGGAGGGAACATGAGATACTCATTCCCGGTACAGGTATCGGAATAGACACAAGTCGATCTATGTTCGTCAAACTCCAGTTACTCCGCATTGTATTGTACGAGTACGTAAGGCGCTTTTTTGTCGATGTAGTGGAGATTGTTTGTAGGTATATTATATGAAGGATAACTTGACTATGGCGGGCTTTTAGGATGCCTACTCGCAACGTTGCCATGGTACCTAGGGGTATAGTTCATCTTGAGGTATAGGAAGCACATAATGATAATGCTGTAGCTTGTCAATACGAGGCCTATCGGATCGACGAGGTGAAACGTTGTTAGCATGCGGTTTTCTCAGCTTAAACGACTGTAGACCTCGCAGTAGCAGCAGAAGAAGAAACGGACGGTGATATACCAACTTTTGATGCGAAGGAAAACGAAGAGACGATCCTACAGTTCTGAGCAGCACCAGCCGTACAGCTGCTGATATCTTACCAGTTCCTTGGTGTCGACATCAGCTACAAACTCCCTGAAAGAGTACATTCCGGTGGGAGCATCGAGGAGTGCCGTTGTATATGGTCAACTGACATCAAATAGTCGATCAGCGAGCCTGTTCCCACTGAAAACGAACCAGACTTTGAGAGAGTACGGCTTCTAAAGGGAGCTTCTAGGGTTTATGCGGTAAAAGACTCGTTCATTGTAGTTAGCTATGGCGAGCGAACGGCGAGCAAGTTAGAGTCGAGTCCAAGGCGCGTAGCTTCCAAACAAAGACCACTCCCTCTGCTCTACTTCCCCTCTATCTGTAGCTTGCTCCCGCCCGTGAAAAGTACGCTTGTTAAGGAAATGATCAACATTCTACAGACACCTGAGGAGAGTAGTTTAGAAGACGGTTCGACGACGACGCTCGTGTCCGTATGGCATCGGGAACGGGTACCATCAAATAAAGGACAATTCTTCACTAGGAGTAGCCTCAGTAGTGGTGTTCACCCTCACAGTTGACCACGTCGACTCCCGCAAACGGATGTATGCGGACCATGTGAGTTCATCCCTTCTACGCCGTCCTCGACGACGCAACAGAGGTCCTGCGTATAGATGAGATGTGCTGATACCAAGTTATTTAGACGTGCTACGGAATGATAATGTGTATAGGTAGTGATAATCCAACGATGGTGTGGATATACATGGCATAGTCTACATAACTGTAGAAGCTAATATCCAAGAGACAATAACTGTCGTACTACTCGCCCACCATCCAAATTCTAACCCAAATTTCCAACCATTGTTACTCAATCCTGGGGGAAACATTCCGCCCTGGACACCTGCACTCGCGAATCGTTGACTGATGTCGCTCTTGGAGAAACAACCGAGACCAATCGAGTTGGGTAACGAGTACGTCGTACCAGGGCTAGCTACTCCGCTCGGAGAGGCGGTGGAAGAGGACGAGGTACTCGTGCCGTTGGTGTTTGTAGACGGTGGGAGGGGTACTGCTGCACAGGTCAGCCCTTCGTTGGAAGAGTTGACGGGACACGCTTGGGTGACCCACTGGGGTTGGGAAGAGGATGGGGAAAGGACACATTCGGCCAGCATGTTGTCGATACAGGCTCGCTGTTCAGCTGTCAAAGTATTAGAGAAGAAAGTGAAACCGGTTTGCATGTGTGAAGCTCACCTGCGCATGCGTCTGTATCACTCAAGGAGGTAAAGGCGACGTTCAATCTCTGCGCTTCCTGGGCGGATGCTGCGGTCGGGGTATCGGAAGCAGAAGCAGCACTTGGAGTGGTGGTAGAAGTCGATGGTGCGCTCGTAGGTGTAGATGTGGTCGTTGTCGGACGCGTGCTAGTCGACGTGGTCGAAGACAAAGGAGTGGGGGCCGTTACTAGGCTTGTAAAAGGTGAGGACGCGGGCACGAAAACAGAGATGGTGACAACTACTGGTTCCCATTGGGATAGAGAGCTGAGGCTGGCTGCGATTTCCGTAACGCTGGGCTCCTCCGCGCTAGCACACGGCCCCGTACTCCAGTTTCTCCGTTCCAGATAATCGACGTTTTCCCGACCGGCAATCGCCCTGCTTGGGTCCTGCCTCTCCGGTAGTGCAGACCCAAGGATGGTGGTGGCATTCAACATAAAGAAAAGGAATAGCAATGGCAATAGGATCGAAGGCATGCGTGCAATAGGTGAAAATGAAATAGTTTAGCTGCTTTAATTATTTGGAGAATAGGCGGAATAGGTCGATCGAGGAAAGGACTGCGGTTTGAGTGATATGAAAATCGTGTTTCGAGTGTTGTAAAATATGGTGAAAGGTCGTGAATTCGTGATCTCGTTCGTCGTAATCGAGTTTTAGAGCCTCCAAGGGATGAAGTGGTGGAGGGATCAGGAATCTGTCGGGGTGAAGGAAATGAAGAAAAACAAGACTGAACTCGCTCTCAAAGAGCTTATAACACTCCAACTCCCATTGTGACCGCCTGTGGTGCTGGCGGTAGCTGCATGGTTAGCTAGGCAAAGTGACAACCGCGTCCATTGGCGTCCGTAAAAGGCAACCGTCGACTGGCGCCCGCGGAAGCAAGCAGCCAAACAGAAAACAAAGGACGGCAGAGCGAAAACAACGTTTGGGCACACATATAGCGGAATTGAGGCGCGCGTGTATCACCGAGAAAGTGGGGGATGATATCCATTTCGAGTCCCACAATCAACCTGTAAGGATGCCAATGCCTTAGCTCGCTGGACTGACCTTCGCTTCGATGTTCGAATCGTATAGGACACGTATCTTTTTTCTCAGTATACATTTGTAGAGGGCATCTCGACCTCTCTCTAATCTTTCTCTGAGGCTTAAGCTATCCGACGGTAGACTGGCTTGGCCTACCGGTACTTGCACAGGTTTAGATGAGAAAAACAACTTGATGGATATCAAAACTAAAGGGACAGAAACTGAGGAGGGGCTATGGACGGTGAGAGAGACGGACACACAACCTCGCGCAGTCGTTGATGATCACCATCGGCCTTGCATCGCCGGTCGCGGTCATTGTGTGTCTACCATGTCGGAAATTTGCTTCTTTCAGGAATCATGTACTGCCACAGATGCATCGAACTGAGAATGTGTGCCGGTACGAAGAAAGCCGGAACCGAAACCACCTGAAATGGAGTGTGGATGAAGTCCGGACCGAACCCATGTACAATTATGTTTACTGTAACTCATTTCTACCCTAGATCTGTCTTCTGGTGAAGATTGACCTTCGGCGGAATCTCGTCCACAGTCAATATTTACTCTCCAATGTCTCTCATTCGTTTCTACCCTTCGACTGCAGAAGAAGATTTCTGCGGATTTGGTGTGAATTTGAAGGCACAGGTGTACATGTCAGTCCGCATTACGACACAAGAAGGTTGTGTGAGACTCCGTTCTTTTGACACATTGTATTGCAGCGCAAGAGGGTCTAGACTTCTTCATTCATCCATCTATGAGAGTAGATTTGAACATAGATACGTGGCTGATACAGCCTCGAAAATCCACATTCATCATGCTCGTGAAGGGAAAATTGACGTGTTGAGGCGCATGTGGAGACTCTGTCATACATAGAGAATCGTAATTTATCTCAGGAGTCTCGTGGGACTGTCCGTTCGTCGGCTCATCGCATCACAGTGCAAGAGACCTGTGAAGGACCGTGTTCGTTTGCTCATCCACATAGAAGTAGGGGTAGAACGGAGAAGGAGCGATGAGGAAGTGGATAAAAGAAGCTCACGTAATTCAAAATGTCACCAGGTTACTCCATTCAAGAATCTCGGTTGATATATTGCGAGGCTTTGCCTATAGACTAATTGGAAAGGGCGACGTTATAATCATTCACGGCTACAAAAACATAGAAGAAGCAGGAAGAGCATCTAGGGCTATAAAAGGCGGACTACTCTGGTCTTGTCGTTTCCTCAGACTGGCTCTCACATTTCCCTTTCCTTCACATTCTCCTTTGCTCCTTCATTTTCTTATAAAGCAGAGCTTTATTCCTTTTTTTTTTCTCTTTCTCTACAATCATAACAATGCGCATCTCGTCCGTCTTCGCTATCATCTCCTTTGTGGCAACGCTCTCAGCAGCTCTTCCAGTTCCCGGTTCACCTGAGCCCTCTTTGTGCGTAGGAATCAGTACTTGTCAGGTTTTTCTCTAACGAATTCTATTTGAATGCTCCTAGGTCCCACGAGTCTCTCACGCCGACTGCAAAGCTGGGAGAAGGAGAGGTAGCCGTTGCCAAAATCGGTGACAATAAAGCTGTCATCAACAGTGGATACAACCACGCGCCGAAAGATGAATCCCACACGTCTCATCCTCAACTTCGTCGACGAGATCATCATGACGATGCAATTAGAGAACACACCGAGGCGAAAAATACCCTTCAAGCTCAGCACCAAGCCCTCATTGACAGTCATGCAGAAGCCAACAGAGTAGATGGACGAGCACAGACTGCTGCAAAGAATGGCGGTGCTGCAGAAAAACAGGCTGCCACCGCGGCGAGGGCTGACAAGAATATGAAGAATCATATATTGAGAGAGAACGAACACATGACAAGCCACCACCAAAACATGATCGATTATCATACGCACTCGCAAGCGGCAGAAGGACATGAGGAGAAGTTGGAAAACTCATTGTACCCCGAGAGCATCCAGCATGGTGCGGATGCTCGGGCCAGTCGAGATCAGGCCCAAACGCACCTCCAACGGGCAGATTACTCACGGGCTATGGCTAGAACTTCAAGGAGTGCCATAGAAAACCCATAGAGCATGGTGCATCTGGCTCTAATCGATCAACTAGGCAGGCCAGGGTACTATCCGTACTACTTTCACATCCTTGATCTCTTTAAAGAATCTTTGGTAGACATTGGAGCTGGTTCACAAGATATATTACTTTTATTTATTTATTTATGTATGCCAGCTGCTTCAGTGGCCTATCACTCGTCGATGTTATTTATCTATTTATCCACATTACGCCTTCCTAACAGGGCTACTCTATTCTCGCTGACGCTACTGTGCATCGTGATCAGTCCACCGGCGCTGGTGGGTCGTGGCGCCTGGGTTGTCTCCTATATCGATCATCCCCGTCTTTTGATAGTAGTGAACATACGTATTATATGCCTCTACAATTCATTACTGGGTCGCTTGTCGTCTTTTGACTCCTTTGACTCCTGGACCAGTACTCGTCCGACAACCCATTCTACGTATCCGTGAACTATGGGAAATTGGAATTATGTCTCTGCAACCACGGTTTTCGTGGCTTTCCTCTATGCCATCTCCGGTATCGTCAACAATGACGGTACCTATAAATATCCTTCTGAGGAGGAAAAGCGGGTGAGCTGGCTCTCCTTCAACGACACGACACGACACGACACAACACGACACGACACGACAGGTGCTTTTGCCGTTTCTTCTACTTCTTCGTTTCTTCAGCTACGACAAGTGTTCTGCTCCTCTTGCGTCCGACCGGTCTGGTCGTAACAGTATCTGGAAGTTGGTTATGGCCGTATAGTTTCTGCTCTCGTATATCTCAGTCTCCTATTGGTCGAAGGCCGCGTCGGTTGGTTGCGGGGTGGTAAGCACGGTCTCACTCCGACCACGTCCACGTCTCTCTCTCACACACGAACGTACACACTCTGAGACAATTGCTCGCGGCAGTATCTTCGCTCTCCTACAACCGTTTGCTTGAAAACGTATTCTATCATATCTACATGTTCTCATGTTTTCATGTTCCTTTCATAACGCAGCAGCTGGGCACTCCAAAATGGGATATGATTTATCGTTGCCGTTGGTACCTCCGAGGGTTTCTATATGAAGTCTCTCAGCTCAGTAGGAAAGGTGCTTGCGTTGGCTCTTTCCTCGCTATACTACCACCACCCTACGAAAGTGGGCTGACTAAGCGGCGAGACCAGAGTACTATGAGGGCGGTAAGTACCAATAATAAACGTCAGAAAAGCCATAATATCTTACATAGAAACGTATTACGAACGACAGTTTCCAAAATTCAGATGAAGAGGCGCTCAGGGCGCAGCTACAACTGGTGTCATCGTCTAGGTCCAGAAGGTTCTTGACCCAGGTTCAGAATACTGGTCAACTCTGCGTACTTTATCACTGTAAATGCTCTCACAGCCCCAGACTCTAACCCCCTACTGATTCTCCAATCCTTCGGCTTTGTATCGACATGATCGCCATGTCATCTGTTCAGGTGAACGAGCAGAGAGACTCTAGACTGTGAAGGAGGAGCGGAGAGAGAGCCCGTCGAGCAACATGCGTTTGCTACGGGAAATTGGAGGACTATGTCCATGCCACCGTGGTTCCCATGCCATTTCTCTCGGTATCTTCAACAATTATAGATTCTATAAATATCTTTTGACGCAGGAAAACCGGGAAAATCATCCTCTGCTTCAGCAGAGGGATCGCAATCAGGCCGGCCGACTGACCAAGCCCCAGTATTCCGACCTTTCGGACATCCTTTATACTTTACTCATGACGTACCTAACGAGAGGTGCCTTATTCCTTAAGAGACTCCGGAAAATACGTCGTTTATCCGAAGGTAAGTAGATCTATCATGTCCATCAACGCGCTCATAGGCGGAAGGAAGAAGGTAGTACATGATCCATACAGTTTTCTCCATCATCGTGTGGCGAGAAAAGAAGTGAATCAAGGGCGGTGTGAGAGAGTAAACCGGTCTGCGCTTTTGCAGTGGTGGTAGGTGGACAGGAAGTTTATTTCCTGGAGATATACACCGCCATGAGCATATTCAAGGTCCGGACTGCGCATAGACGTGAGGTAAGCTAGCCCTCCGGTTAAAGCAACCAATGGAATACTCATCATTACCGTATTCAGGTATGATCAGAGCCTTCGCACTTCTACTCGAACGGATCTTCCGCGATGATCGGGCCGAAAGGTTCCCGTAGCCACCGCCTCCTCTTCCGTACCCCCCGCCTGCCCGAGTAGTTTCGCCATTTTACAACACAATTACGAGAAACGATTGAGAGGTGCAATTTTGGAGTACATGTAGGGACATAGGTACGTATCGAACCACACTGTACCCAAGACGGTTGTGTGAGTGATCGTTCATCGGCTCGTTGCATCAACGCCCAGGAGAGTCCGTTCTTCGGCGGGTCCTCACAGCGATAAAGATAGAAATGAGGCAGGATTATAAGACACAGGATGATGCGACTTCTATGATACACACGCCTACCGGAATACGCTGTCCAAGTATACCGGCTGTCGGGTTGCGATGTCCCTATCTACAGAGAGAAGGTACCAACCACACACAGTCTCTGGAGCATGTGATAGGAAAGCTTACCTCGGGGTTTATAAAACGCGAACTGGCCTGGCCTAACTATTTCTTCAGGCTGGTTCCCGCTTCTCCTCTCATTCATTCGTTTCTCACTCTTTGCTTTTCCCAGACGACGTGGAAAGACTTTACTCGTTACTTATCATCTTCAATAGCGTCAATGTGCGTCTCGTCCATCTTCGCTTGCATCTCCTCCGTTACGTCGTGCCCAGCAAATATGTCAGCCCCTAGTTCGAATGGACCGTCTGAGTACGTTTGAATTGTGGTGAGATACGTTGATGAAACAAATTTTGTTTTCAAGACCTCCTAGAACGCGTGGATCCATCACCCGTACCGCAGAGACCGGGAGAGAAGACGCGGTCACTGCCGTAATTCCCGTGCACGAAGTGGCCACGAGCGTCAAAATCGAAGAGTCATCGAAAGCGAAGCCCTCTGTGTCTCATCCCAACCCCATTGTGCGGACTATACACGATGATATGATTCAGCACCACACTATTCGGAGAAATATCCTACAAGCGGCGCGTTCAGGACTTCAAGTGAAACACAGACAAGCAGAAACTGGGAGCCAGCGAGCCAAAGCTATCGTTTGTAGGGAAACAAGGGGTGGAACTTTGCAACAGGAGCACCTGGATGCTCACACCGACGCGAGTACGGAGCACCGGAAGGCGTACAACGTAATGAAGGAGAATGAGTACATGATAAACTATCATACGGATATGATCAACGGCCATACAGAACAGAAGGCGGCAGACAAAATGGCCGAAGAAGCTACACACGCGGGTTCTTCACGCCGTATTGAGCTCGCTGCTCAGGAGCAACACCACTGCGATCAAGCTCGCACGCACTTTGATCATGCGGCGTACTCGTCGGCGCTTGCGTGCCACTCGAGAAACCTGGTTGCTGATCTCCAAGAAACTCATCGATTCACGAAGCGAGTATATGAGGGTACATAAGCCTTTTAACTATTTATTACGTATATGCTCTTCTTTCCATGGCCATGTTGGGTCTTATCCACTATATTTATCGCCGAACTCCCATAAAGTGTGGACCATGTCGAAACTTGATGTATATTCCGACGCTTTAGTAGCTATATAGCTATATAGCTATGACTATGTGTCACTCAAGCCGATTGATTCTCACCAGGACCGACAGCTATGATGTAGAAGCACCTCAGTTTAACACATTTTGGACCCGAATTATAGAAATAATGGGCAACTTCGCAATTTTGGTCCCATTCGGAATTTTGGGACTCAAAGCTGATAAGGTTTCCCGGTGCTCTGAAGGTGTCGGATTCCGTTTATTGGCTTCTCAGCTTCACCTTGTCGCGTGTAAGGGCTTCTTCCAGGTGTGATGTAGCCATACTGAATATCTAGAACAAATATTTCTTCTCAAAGGCTGTAAATGTCGCATTTTCGATATTACACGCGTGTTCCACTCGTTAGCCAAGGCGTCGGACAGTATACAATCCCCTTTTACGAGTGACTACTAAGTGACACTGAAAGTCGGAGAATAAATAAATAAACATTCATCTACCGTAGAGGGCACATGCGTCGATAAACTGCACAATAAATAAAGAAATAGTCTCCTCCAGACCCCTGGAATAACTTATAAAAGGCTGTAATGATGCATAAATAATAGATTCTGAGCTAGTTGCTCGATGGTCGATCGATCGGGACGAAATGCCATCTCATTTAGGGATTATTGATCAAATCTCTCGAATGTCGCGCGAGAGCTGCAGAGTGACTAGCCCTGCCATAGCTTCGGTTGGCTGCGTCCTGGCGCGCTTGTGCTGCATCGGCAAGATCGAGACTTTCTGGGTAAGGCGCATTCGCAGCTTGATCGAATTTGCGCTCTGCAGACTTCTCTCTTGTATGACCCTCAATCATGTGCGTGTGGTGGTCCGTCCAATGCTCGTTTTCTTTCAGTAGGTTGTACCTCAGACGCGCCTCAGCACTCGCGTTTGTGTGCGCGTCTATATGGTGTTGTTGCAAAGTTCCGGCCTTTCTTTCTCTGTCAACGACCGTTTTAGCTCGGCCAACTGCCCTATTCGCTGCCCTGTAGTCATCGTGAAGGGTCTGGTGTACGGCTTGGAGATTTGCTCTCGCATTCGTGTGGTCTGCAATCGCATCATCGTGTTCATCGCGTCGAATGAGGTGGGGACGAGAAGGCGAGTTATTTTCTTCTGGTGTAAGCTCTTCTTCTTTACTTGTAGCGACATCATGATTGGATAGCTTGGCAACAATCGGCCCTTCTTTACCAGCCTCTGTTGGCAAAGCGATTGACCCATGTTTTCTAGAGGACTATAAGTTCAAATGTTCGACTATGTAATAATGATTCGGACGTACCCAGATGTATCAGTTGAACCGTGAATCGGCAGAGCAGCTGAGAGAGTTGCAGCAAGAGAGACAATAGAGAGTACCGATAAAACACGCATTGTGACGGGAAGAGGAGTTGAATGAGTAGATAAGAGAAAAGAAACAAAGCTCTGCTTTGGATAATCAAGGAGAAACGAAAGAAGCAAAGGAGAGGGAAAAGTGAGAACCAGTCTGAAGAAACAAATCGTCGGAACGACCTATCATTTTATAGTCTGGCGAGTCCAAACTCAGGAAATGGAAGAAATACGCTATGAATGGTGATATTACGACTTTCCATCGTTACCCGACATCGGGGGAGCACTAAAAGGACTTGTAATTCAGTGGAGGAGAAGAGATGAGGCTCATATCACTGGAAATATCAGTAATACATGATATGTAACATGTATGATCTGAATTCATGTTTTGTCTCACTCCAGAGCGCCCTTGTTTGCTACACAGGTTACCTATCTGTGGCCCTGGAGTTGATATCGACGCCTGTCCTCCTGGAGCTTCGTTTCATCGCCTGTGTCTATCTGCACTGCATATGAGATCCGCTGTCTCCTGTTCGAGACTCTCACAGAGATGATTCGCTGCCAGGGTCAGGCGTTGTATTTCTTTTGATCATACAGCCAGTAGCAGGGCCATCAGCCTACCCACATAACGAGTGTATACCGTTTTGAATCAAGTCTGCGCCGATTGTGGAGACCAATCTACAGACCTACACCGGATTGTCGCACTGGGTCTATAGGTCCTCATCCTGGATCATCTCTGCTGTATGCTGTACAGATAACTTTCAGGCACGGGCTCTGGGTGGACTCGGATATAAGTGACAGGAGAGCCGTTATAAGGCAACCCGAGTGTCGGAGTGGAGTAAGAATACCAGAGCCTGTGATGATCATTGAATTCGACAGTAAATATGACATTGGCCCTCGATCCGATTTAAATTGGACGTCCCCCAAGGCGGAGATTGCGTGGAAGTCCAACGGCGTCGATGTGCATAGCTTTGCCTGCATCCGTGGTTTCAGATTGACCCGAGGATCGGAGCCGACCGTCGGAATGGACATCAGATGACAATATTAGCCGAGCTTTTCTTCGTACTCTGATATGGTCGTAAAGGCGTTCGATTCGTGTCCGCAATTACAGCGCACGATTAGGCATCGTTTCAATGACAAACAACCGTCAGTCTTCCTTGTCAACACCTACCAAACATGTGCATTGCAATATGAGACAGCGTATCGCTCATACATTGCGGATCAGATCTTATTTATAAACACTAGAGAACTCTTTCTTACCCAGAATTACCAGCCGAGCGGTCTAAGACGCAATATCTGGAGTTTTTTTTTTGTCTGTAATAAGGCGTACGCCCCAGAAATAATACACGCAATCTCGATTGAACAAAACCGGTGAAACATCCCGACATACTAGACATCAATAAGGGACCATATTGGTGTAGCAACGTCGCTGAAACGAGACCCACGCCCATATCACAGGTTCCGAGGATCGGAACTGACCAAAATGAGATTGGACTCTTGGTCATCAGATGACAATACTAGATAAGTTGCTCTGTGTGCTCGGATATGATCATAAGAGTCCACATCGCCCGCGATAACAGTGCATGATTGGGTACCGTTTCAGTGGTGAGGATTGATTAGTCCTCTGTCGATACATGGACTCCTACCTGGGCAAGCTGAGTCCGAAATCAGTCTGAAAACCTGATCAAAAGTTCATTTACGATTTACGATGCGTGCCGTCGAGTACGCACTCGACGCATCGACCGACTCAGAACCAAATCATCAAGGTTCTTCGCCGCTTCAGTAATCTTGAACACGAAGACGTGGTAAGCAAGAGAAGACTTCTCCACTATCCCAAGAGAGCACACGACCAAAAGCTTGTCTACTCGCCGATATCAACAGAACTCTTTGTGACCTTCGGTGTCGGTGCCGACCTTGGTGAGATATCGACAAAATATTACGGTCCACGACTAGGTTCATTATCTTGACTGCTGATGATACCACCTTTCAGAGTAGTCTTAGCAACGTCAGGTTATATTATCGTCGACGGAGGTAAAGTACAGGACCAGCCCTGCCAACCCTGGCGACGGACGCAAAATGATGTCGATACGCGGGTTCCCGACGAGCGCGTCGAAGGAGGCGAAAGCA